>DWDX01005672.1:0-10320 GCA_018245675.1 Agara michaeli | reverse complement strand
TGGATTGACAAAAATATTTGTGTTGTGTGTAATTTGTTACGGCACTTTATACATTTTAAGTCTATTTTAATCCCCGTCTAAGAACGGTAGCCCTTGCAATATCGATTTTATATTATCGAGTTCAGACGATCTGCGTCTATCGCATTACATCTGTGGATTGCGGTCGGACGCTGCCGTCTGCGGTTTTCTACAATTTTCGACCTCTACTCACTGGTTTGGTGTCACAGTCATCTGCTTCGTGAAAAAATGAAAAAGGCCATTGAATTGCTTGCCGTTTCCTGTGACTGATCCTGTTGACAAATGCCTTTCTTCTTAATATTCCTGAGTAGCAAGTATATCTTATATCTAGTAACAAAGTCCTCTTCGAGCTGAATAGTCTTCGAATGTTTGTAAAACCAAACAGCTTTAAAAGTTCTTATTAGTTCATGTATACGCCAGTAGGGGCGCCAGTGTGAACAGTACTGTTTCATTTGGTCGCGTAATAGTAAAGTTATTAAAACCCTAGTTTTCTACACAACCCATAATAGACGCCCGTGTCTTCGAATTACCAATGTGTCGTGTGAATTCTATTTCATAAGCAATACCAGCACAATGCATGTATCACGTTACGACAGTGATGTGTGGTCGGTTGTTCGCTGCTGCCTGTGGTTTTAGGCAATTTTCGTCCCCCATTTATTGGCTAATCGTAGAAAATATATAGCACAAAGGTAGTTGTTCGGATTCATAAACAGCAATATCAAAAATGCTCAGTCAGCTCAGCTCACAATATATTGGCGAAGACGGCCAATATGGTAAATGTACATGTAAATATGTACGAGAGAGCATTTTGACGACACAATAATATTCTCTTTATTACGTTGCACAATTAAAGGGTTAACACTTTATTATTGACGAGCTTTTGTCCGCAACTTCGCTCGCGTTAGGAACTTTCATCCCCTATTTTATCCCCTTGAGGGTAGAATTGATCAAAAACATCTACCTGCATGCCAAATTTCAGCCCGATCCGTCCAGTGGTTTCAGCTGTGCGTTGATAGATGACTATGTCAGTCAGTCAGTCAGTCAGCTTTGAGTTATATATATTTAGATGTCAATTTCAAAAAACACCAGTATTGTTATCTAAATACGTATATCTTTGTGTTTCTTTCAGCACACACATTCACGGCATGTTACTGTTGTGTTAGGCGTGTGGACAATGTGGTTAGGCCCCTGTCTGCGGTTTCGAGCGGTTTCAAGTTTGTTTCGATTGTCAACTATGTTATGAATTATCAATTCGATATAAGGCATTACATAATATTTTATTGCCCAAATAATATGTTCAAATCTTTGAGTACAGAATAATAATAATCAAATTGGTCATTATCTATCCTTCCTTTTAAGGATCAGTTCCATTTTTTGTTTATCATTATTAAATTATTACTGCCATTATTTAAAAAATATTTTAATTATTATTGTTAATAAAACAAATGTAATATTATTAAAAAAACGTCTGTGGTTTTGTCAATAAAGCTAATCATGCTATTTACGCCGTAGTAGTTCCCTCTAGTATCGTGTGTGCATAAATGGTTACTGGGTTCTCGGTCTCGTGGTTAGAGGACCTTGATTACTAAACGGTAGGTCGTAGGTTCGAGCCCCATTCGGGGCAAACATTTTCAGTGCCCCACAGTGTTATCTGCGTAAGTTTCGAATCCGTAAGAATATCGGGATAAAAAATATCCTATGTTCATTTCTAGACTCCTAACTATTCCCCTACCAAATTTCATTACAATCGGCCAAGCGGTTCCGCCGTGATAACTTAACAGACAGAGTCACTTCCGCATCTAGTTCATTATGTATGTATTATTATTAAACCTTCCTCTTGAATCACTCTGTCTATTGATGAAAACCGCATTAAAATCCGTTGCGTAGTTTCAAAGATCTAAACGTGCAGATGATGCGAAGCGACTTTGTTTTATTGCTTCTCTTTCAACTCTTTACTTGCCATCAGTAATACAACTGTCTCATTCCCTTAGACATCATTCCAAGTTACTCAGTAATTTACTCCTTAGAAATGCAAATCTGCCATAAATTGTCAATAAGAGGCCGAAGGGGGCGATAGTTGAGTTGAGTCACGATTTATAGATGAAGTTTTAGATGGAAAAACTTAGTAATCCTGTCTCTTGAAGGACTCTCTCTGGGCACAGTTTCGCTGATGTTTCAAACTAAAACGTCAGATTATCCTATACGATATTTTAGGTTCCGCAAGTTCGGATGTTAAAGAAGTAAACTCTAAGTAAATCAGTTCGTAAATGACACGATGCTATTATAGTGTTGGTCTACATCTTCTATTTAAGTATAATGCTGCACTTAAATTTAAAAATATGATCTCAAAACACAAAACAAGGAATATAATGTTTTGTAATAAAATGTGAGAGACCCGTGTCCAGCAGTGGAACAACAAAAGGGTGGGAAAAAAATTGACGCAATTGCAAATATGTAGGTACATTTCACACTTCTGGCACGTCATCCATTCTGTATGAAAAATTGTATACATTTAATGTTAACGTTGGAGTTGTCTTTTGTCTTCGTTTATTTGGTTTTTAATTGTATTGGTAATTGTTTTGTTAATATTCAATAGAAATTACCATTAAACATAACCGGTATACTCGTATAGCCGAAATACAATAAACATGATTTTTTTTAACATTTTTCCTTCAGGTTTTCATGTGTATATAACTACGCTCATATAGGATACCTACAACCGTTTTAGGGAGTGATTATTTAGAATTCTACGTTGAAGAGTCGTAGCTGAAGAAAATCTCGAAACTTAAGAAGAGCGGCAATTGGTACATTTTGTAGATATACCTATGTATATACCTCTCCGGAAGCGTCGAGCGTGGACATTTATTTCTATAAGCTATTTATAGGGTGACATATTGAGTCGTTATGTTGATACGACGCGCTTTGTTATGCACAGACTTTTTAACACTACCGCTGTAACAAAAATACTTCTTAACTTGTGATATATGTTATTAATTAAATTCCTTTATTTCCCCTTCTAAGAACATAATCCATTTCATGTACTGCTACGGCGGAAAAATGTTAGTATCAAGTTAGTTTTGGAGCCGTTCTAATTTCGGTAAAAATCGGTTTATGGCTGGTACGCAAATTACTTTTTTCAAACCGGACCAAAAAACGGAATATAGAAAAAGTCTCCAAGTATAGGCTGCTGTCGTTAAATTTGAAAATTTTTAATCTAAAATCAGCTTCCTTTTGTAATAAAGTCTCTATAAATAACGCCTGGAGTCTCCAGCCCAACCTACATAGCACAGAAACGGTAGACAAGCCTCGGCAAATGAAAGACTTGAAACACGTCAAAGTAAACGCGACTTAGGCTCTAATGCTTAAGGCACTTTATGCTTTAAAGTTTAGTATGGAAAGGATAATCTTGTTCGGGAGTCATTTTTGACCAATATCCCTCGCTATTGAAAAATATTTTATACAGGCTGATGTAACAAAGTTGCACCGAACCTTTGTAGAGTCGATATTTTGTTTTTTATAAGCATCCTATATTGCCATTAGAAATTTGTAGTCCTAAAGACGACAGTAAACACTGCAAGTGCGTCTCTTTCGCATAGATTTTTGTCATCTCGTGTAAGTTTCAATATTTTCTAAGTTTATTTATGTGCTCATTTGAAAATATTTTAACATCAATTTCTTTTATACAAAACTAAATTTTTTTGCCACAATATATGATTTGAAATGTGCATATTTTCCAGACTGCTGGTAAGCTACTGTCAGTAATCGTTTTTCGTCGTTAATTATATAACTGTCAAATTACTCTATGAAGGGCGTTTAATACTTTTGTACTGGGTAGCAGGTTTTTTATTTAAAAAAAAAATCCCTCTGTCTCTTTTCCAACGGACATATTGGTTGAATGAGGGTTGGCATTTATTTTACTTATGGTAATAATGAAATTGGGATAGTTACTGAGATTTCTACAAATATTGAAAATTCAACAAAAATCAGTAAATCAGGTTTCCGTAATTAGACAAAAATAAAATTGTACACTATTTTGACCATACCAAATTTGTTTTAAATCAATTTTTACTCACAACTGTTGTATTTAATTAATTATATGATTATAATAAAGGGAAAGGCAATTCCATTCCCATTAAGAAAATATTTATGTAAATTTTTTCTGTTAAAATTGTACCGACATGGCAACCCTGTTCAGACGAGGTGATTAAATAATTTGTTCTCGCAATTGTATTTCGTTTCGTATTCGATTGCACTCCTATTTTGTTTTTGATTAACGCCTCTGTCAATTGAATAGCAGATTTTTCTGTATTCAAGCCGTTTTATTGTTGCACTGATCATTTGTGCACGTTCGTCTGGAGCTATTTCGTAGTTGCTTACAATAAGACGAGTACAATGACACTTATTTCATTCGACGCCACGCATATTTCGTATTGTATATATAAACATCGTTTTCAAAGCTTTACATATTACTTACATACAAATATTTCCAATGAAACATGATTTTGATTTAATGTTCTGTACTATTCTATAGAATTGGATATCGCATTTCTGGTTAAAGATGTTAAAAACTGACTTGATATTTTAAAGTTCACTTGACATGTTTTCTGTTCATACGCTTCCAAAAAATCAAGAATCCAAATTAAAATCGTTCGGCACTAACAAATGTGTACCATCATCGTCGGTTACGTTTGAGCCGAGGCACTATAAAGAACATGTGATAGCAATCATGCAGTAAAGAGCCAACGCATCAATCAAATGAGCAATCTAAATCCGTCATCGTGACAATAAAGATGGCGGCACGTAATTTCGAACGGGCGTTCGAAATAAGAACGCGGGTAATGCGGACCGTATTGCTCCCTAGTCGGCTGTTAGGTGCGGCAGAGCACGGTTATATCACATTTTGCTTCGGCATTTTTATAAGTATCCGCGTTTGTGTTTTCTTCTATTTTCTCACCTGAATATTATAACTTTAGTATGTAAAGTGAAGGTATTTTTTTGTCGCTTACTGTCATATTATGTAAATAAAATTAAAATACTTTCTAAATTAATACTAAGTGGAACAAATCAAAACTCATTTTCTTGAAACAAAAAGAACAAATGTTATTCTTAGAATAAAATATCTAATAACAAAATTTAAAAAAAAACCATACGTACAGTCCCTTCTACTGTTTACAATAAGAAACGGCATGCCCGGTGGTATAATAACAAAGATACATTTATTACCAGTTAAGTAACGTTGCATATAAAACGAAGCATTTTCAGCTGGTAAAATATGCGGCGCTGGTCATAAATACCGAATCGAAAGAGAGTGCATCGAACACATAAAAGCACAGTAAAAAACTTTTGTCGCACTAAACAATATACCGGCACATGCAAAGGAGGGACGAGTGCTGTAAACTTATCTTTATGTCTCCATTTCTTCACGAAAATAGACGACCATATGTTTACATCCATGATGCTCACAATAGCTGAGTGTAATGCACTTGTTTCACTATCCTCGAATAGACAGCGCTAAGCGAGGTACTTTAAACTATAACCCAAGTTGTGTTGACGACACGTATGTAATAATCTACACTAATATTATAAGGAGGAAAACTTTGTTTGTGTTTGTTGGTAATGAATAGCCTCAAAAACTACTGCACCGATTTTAAAAATCCTTTCACCATTCGAAAGCTACATTATCCACGAGCAACATAGGCTGTATTTTATTTTGGATTTTTACGAATTTCTACCTCCAAAGGGAATTGCGTCGACGGGGGCGGGACGAAGTCGGGGGCAAAAGCTAGTTGTTGATATACATATAACCATTAAAAACTGTAACGAACCGTAAAAGTAATGGCAACTTTGTTGCATGTTAATTTAGGAAAACCCACAGTGTAACTAATTGAAAAATTTGTTGTTTCTCAAGTATGTTCACACATAAAAAATTGGCGGGTTGATTTTAAAAATGTTCTGTCTGACCAGTTTTCCCCGACTTAAGCTAAGACCGTACAAGCTTTAGCGGTAGAATCGGTTCAGTAGTTTTGATCGGAAAACGTAACAGACCGATAGACAAAATTACTTTCGCTTTGAATATATTGATATACATTATGATCGCTTGTCGCATGTGAGGTTGCGGTGGAGAAACCCAAATATATTCGAACACACGACCGAACGTAATTTACATCCAAACGTCTATATTCGTTACCACTGTCCATTCATTTCCGAAATGGAACATTGTTACACAATTCACATTTTTGACATCTGTATAGAATAGGTACCAAATTATTTAAATTTCATATACGAAAATACTAAACGAGAATCGAATGTCATTAACGTTGTCACAACGCAAGTGGTAATGCGGCTGGTTTTTGGTCAATGGTTTTTTTCTGGGCCGGTTGTCGGTGCACCTTAGGATGCATCAGAATCAGGGCGAAATGATAACGTTTCATAAGGGTATCTTAGAAACTGGTATTAAATCAACATTGTTGTAACACTAATGCTGTCCAGCATTACAGCATTACTAAAAATTACGATATAAGAATGTCTCATCTGTTCGAGAATATACAAGTTATTGAAAATTTGATAGGGGTTTGTTATTGTTTGTTTATCAAAGAAACGTGGCAAATGCACAAGCAGATCACTTCCTTTGAAATAGTCACGTATATCTATCTAATCTCTTACTAGAAATAGAGCTAAAGATATTCTTGAAATATACAGATACCAGATACATTGGTCTTCTTGATGATTAAGTAAGAATATCTCATGTTATTACTTTCTGTATATCAGAATAAAGGGCACGAATATTTTAAACCAAACCGGTCAAAAGTGTTTTAATCGGATCAAGTACAAAAAAAATCTGTTTGGACTCAATAAAGTAAGCCAATAATAATTGGGAGTTAATTTTATACACCAGTATGTTCTGTTCGAGCGGAAATCGAATTTCCAAAACCAATCATTTTCGTTATTAACCAAGAGCATGAACCCAGAAGTTCAGTTTTCCAAATCCAAATTTTCACACAGTCATTATTTTAACTCTATTTTACCCTTTTAACGTGTAATTTCCAAAATACCTTTCATACTGCTCATTTACGCTATGTAAACAATCTACCTTCAAAATGTCAGGGTTCTAGATTCAGGGTTTCGGCAGTGCGTTGGTCTCTGGGTTAGTCGGTATAACAAACTTACGAATGCATAGTCACAAATTTCATTATGTTCGTATGAAAATTAACCGAACAGTAAAAAAGAATGTTGCTACTAAAAACATTATTATATTATAATATTACACAAAAAATAAACCCAAAGTGGACAATATATTAAATAAGCGCCGCCGAAATGAAAACAAATACACATTCGATTCAATTCGACTAAAACTGTGTCAATACAGACCAAGAATAAATTCCCGAAAGTAAAAATAAGAGATCGCTCGCTAAAGTGCCACTTTTGCCCGCCTACACGTTGCATCATCTATCGGAGAGTGATCCGCTCAAAGAAGGAGATACTTCAAGTTTCACCCAACCTGACAGCTCTATCTAAAGTGGTTCGATACATCCATCCTGTATTTTTATTTTTCTTTAGCACTATCAGAGTTTTATCGCGCCACCAACGCTGCCCCCCCGTACCGATCTCCGTTATGATATTGACACTTAAGTGTATCGTTCCATGAGACGAATCCATGTTTTACGGTGGTCCACGTCAGTTATCGCACTTTATGGGGACGTATAGGACTGGAACAGTCGAAATCACTTTCCTTAAGGTCGTAATTTAAATTTTTTCATCCTTAGAGACACCTGCCCTATGTATATTCCTGCGTTAAAAGATGCTTTCAAACGTTGAATTATATAAAACATTTCAATGCACCTAAGAAAATATACTGTTTTGATATATAAAGAAAATATACTGTTAAGATAATACTACTGTTTTGGAAAAAAGAGTCACAAATTATATCCCACAAAATGATCAATCTATTATTTTTTGTTATATAATACGAGACCCAGCAATCTGTAAGACACATTAGTATTGGAAAAAATAGCGACGGTTACGTAGGTCTTCTGACGTTGAGTTGCCATTGCAGTTTATAGACATCTGTATCCGCTCTCAGATAGGACAATTCACAGTAATCTCGAGGACTGCGTTAGATGCATCATATATTACGATATTTTTGCTTTCCGTAACTGCGTAATTTTCACGTAAAGTTGAGCAGTTATTTGCATTGAACAAATTGTATTAGAACAAATTCAATTTTCATAGAATCGTTTGAATCAATTATTAATATTGGATTTTGAATCTCCAATTGTGTAACCCTAATCAGTGAAATATTTATTTGTAACGTGTTTGTTTTACGCTTTTATTATTATTGAAGCAAGCGGTCCTTATACATTTTTATTTTAAATGTCAGTCTATGACACAGGTACATACGTGACATAGGCCTGGCATGAATGATCCAATTAATTCTGACGCCATTATGATCGTCTTCAATTGAAACATATAATTTTAGCGAAAAGTTATCTTTTAAATGTTTTATTTTAGAATTTAATGTCGCAATTTTGTTTGTTTATTAAAAAAATCTACGGTGTTTTTAAATATAAGTACAGCATTTTGGCATCGTGAAGAAATGTTAAATTGAGTGTATTCTATATCAAACGACCTTAGTCACAGTACAGTCGATAGCCATTGTCTATTCCGGTAAAGTTCGTCATAGCAATGGAAACAATGACCGTTAATTATGATTTCTCATGATGGAGTATTTGAACTAAGTACGCTGAACTGATCAAAAATTCAATTTAGAAGTGACCGAAATTGCCGTACAGACCCATCCTGATTAAAAGCAGAACCGGCAACATTTGTGCGATACAAAATAGATCACATTTGGAAACACGTAGCTGTATTTCGGGTGGGACATAAATTGGTAATGCGGCTTCGGTCCGCATCCGATGATTAATTGACCCGATCTGACCCAACAATTACTTCAATTATTTACCTCCGGTTTACTGTTGCTGTGCAATTCGATAGTTCTCCTTTAATTTGAATTATGGATGTTCTGTTCGCTTCTTTGTTCGGTTAATTATGTTGATTTGGTTCATCAACGTTTAATTTAATCCACTCTATTTTATCATGCTGTTGAATTCGGATGAGCTCTTAATATGTATTGCTTTAAAATCCATAAATATATCTCGATAAGAATTGTTTATATCGTTTATCTTACTAATTAACTAACCAATTTAATTTATGACATAAACACAATACATGCCATAATAACCCTATAGAATAAATTGTCCCATGTTCTCGGTCTTACGGCCCCGAGTAAATTGTTCCCCTGGATTCACTCGCGCACATATAGATCCAGAGATAGCAGTAACGCCTAAAGTTCCATCTTTATACCGATCGATACCATCTAAGTTTCGTGGAACGATCTCAAAACGACACGAACGATTTATTTTATTCACAGTAGATATTCCGTCTCTCACCCATTCGCTTTTAGCTACCATATAATTTATGTTTATGGTTCCTCCTTGAACTGATCATTTAGTTAGCATTTGGTTACAGTAAAGCCGTCGCGGTTAAATTAATAAACCATCCGGGTCTCATTACGTGACTTAACATTTACGGCGGTTATTTTAATCGGTAATAGTTTTACATGTGTGGGCTTGTGGAGATAGGGGTCATTGAATCTCAAATTCGATAAATAAATAACTGTAATTATACGTTTTGTAATTATAGGTAATGAAGGTTTGTATTATTCAATTATTAAAGTTATTGTTTACTTCGCAAGGAGTTCTTAAGATCTCTTAAGGTGTAGAAACTGCATTGCAATCAATTAAAAATTATAAAGTACTCTTATACGGTGTACACTTATACGAACCAAACTGAACAAATTCGAGGATGTCCTATTCAGTTGACCTCGTTTCGGAGTGAATTCCCCCAAACGATGCCAACGTCATACAGCGATCAATACTAAACAACTTACTTAAATAAATCATCGAGCTTAAGAATACAAACTTTGCTGTGTTTATTTAAACAATTTAAATAGAGAATTATTTAGAGATATTAGAAGTGGCTTACAACTTTTTAATGAAAACGCATTGACTCAAGCAAGATAAACATTATCTAAATCTTAAATATATATAACTCAAAGGTGACTGACTGACTGACTGACATAGTGATCTATCAACGCACAGCCGAAACCACTAGACGGATCGAGCTGAAATTTGGCATGCAGGTAGATGTTATGACGTAGGCATCCGCTAAGAAAGGATTTTGATCGATTCTACACCCAAGGGGATAAAATAGGGGATGAAAGTTCTTAACGCGAACGAAGCCGCG
>DWDX01005671.1:0-10322 GCA_018245675.1 Agara michaeli | reverse complement strand
GTGATAATGTAGCATTCAAATGGTGAAAGAATTTTTGAAATCGGTCCAGTAGTTTTTGAGCCTATTGGTTACATACATACACACAAACACACACAAATTTTTTCTCTTTATAATATTAGCATAGACGATCGGCACCGTGGTGGCGAGGTTGGTGCGCTGGATCTCGGGCACGGGCGTGGGCAGCATCTCGTCGCGGTAGGCGCGCTCCGTGTACAGCCGGTAGCACTTGCCGGGGCCCGTGCGGCCGGCGCGCCCGGCGCGCTGCTTCGCCGCCGCCTGCACGAGTCATTTCAATTACGCGTTATAAATTGTCACTTGTCTTTTATTCATAACATCTCTATGGACTTGAGCTATATTTGGGGGTAGTACACTTTTTGATTGCCAACTTTTGGGGTTATAACAACAAAATCTACAATATTCTGTTGTATGTCTAAATTACACCTAGATAGACTGATTTCATTATTATTAAATACAAAACTAACTATACGCTATATTTCTACAAACAACATTATTTATTATTACTTTATTATCATGCTAATTCCAAAACAGGGTAGGCATTAATTGTACATGGATCCAACATAAGCAATACGTTCGTATGTAAATGAAAAATACTCAAGCATACCTGTGAAATTGGAGTGACCACGAGGGAGTCCATGCCAGTCTTAGAATTGTAGACTTTCTGCTTCACAAAGCCGGGGTCCACGACGTAATAAATGCCGTCGATTGTCAACGAGGTCTCGGCGATGTTGGTGGCGATCACCACTTTCCTGGAGCCGGGCGGCGCCGGCTCGAATATCCTCGTCTGCATTTCCGACGGCAGCGCGGAGTACACCGGCAGGATAATCAGCTCGGGCACGTCGGGCCCCAGGGACTTCATCCGTTCGTACAGGATCTCGCAGGC
The DNA here is from genome assembly GCA_018245675.1 of Agara michaeli. Classification (NCBI taxonomy): domain Eukaryota; kingdom Metazoa; phylum Arthropoda; class Insecta; order Lepidoptera; family Hesperiidae; genus Agara; species Agara michaeli. The sequence goes on along the minus strand of DWDX01005671.1, from coordinate 9,421 downwards.
CGTGTCGATCTCCTCCTGACCAGTGAGGAACAGAAGAATATCTCCCGGCGGCTCCCGCAGGTGGATCTGCATCACAGTTATCAGCGACGCGTCCAGATAGTCCGTTTCGGGCTCCTTCGTGTACAGCACCTCGACAGGGAACGTCCTGCCCGGGATCGTGAAGATCGGCGCTTCGAAGAAGTACTGCGAGAATTTCACGGCGTCCAGCGTGGCCGACGTGACGATCAGTTTGAGCTCGGGCCGCTTCTGCACCGCTTGCTTCAGGAGCCCGAACAGCACGTCCGTGTGGATGGTCCGCTCGTGAGCTTCGTCCAGCATGATCACCGAATACGTCTTCAAATCGAGATCCATCAGACACTCTCGGAGCAGCATACCGTCTGTCATGTACCTGAAATTAGTTCACAGTTATTGCGAAAGTAGTAGTAACTGACCATCGCGCTTCCGTGGAAGTTAAATTAGCTTATTATCACACAAAATTCTTTAAAAACTTCACATTCGTTTCGGCTTGCAAAGCATAACAACACAAAATTTACAAATACAATAACTGTTTGCATGAACATTACATGTTCATTTATTTTCTAATTGATATAGAATAGATGAATCATCCAACATTATCCCCCCCTCCCTACCTAAATACGTAAGCAAAAGAACGCAACTTATATACCATAAGAATATAAATTTAATACAAAATGCAATGATATGCTAATGGCACCAATGTAGAATCTCTATGGGTCATTTGATTCTAATTATAACGCGGAACAAAGTGCAAACTCACTTGATAATGGTCTCGGGGCTGGTGCAGTCCTCGAAGCGGATGGTGTAGCCCACCTCCTGGCCGAGCCGGCAGCCGAACTCCTCGGCCACGCGCTTGGCCACGGACATGGCGGCCACGCGGCGCGGCTGCGTGCACGCCACGCGCCCGCGCGCCGTCATGCCGCACTCCGCCAGGTACTGCGTGATCTGTGTCGTCTTACCCGACCCCGTCTCGCCGATCACGATCAGGATCTGGTTGTCGGACACCGCCTGCAGGAGAACAAGAAAAGGAAAACTCAGTACTGGAATAATAGAGTCCTATAGCGAAAGGTCTAATCAAGCGTGCCACCGGCTGTCTAAAGGGCAATGATGGCATTATTAACAGTACAACAAAAATGATCATCAACAGTCGTTTTAACTTTCCACTGCCGGATACTCCTCGCAGAATAAGACAAAGACAAAGACATTTATTTGCACAAATATGGGTACATATAAAGATGTTACAAGTCTATTAGTTCAAGCCATATTTTGCCTTTTACGGCTTATAAGAAGCTTCATGGTCATGAAATACCAACTTTACTATGTGCATGTAAATTTGTACATAAATAAGTATATAGCAAGTAATATCATAAACAATCTAGTATTCTTGTAATGTAATGTTTGCTATCTTAAATACTATACTTAAATCATCCTTTAAACAAAATCTAAAATATTCTACCATAAATCAAACAATAGAGGACATTTTAAACAAACAAGAGACTTATCCACTTACTTTTGTCAATTCATCCTTTAGCTTGTAAATAGGCAGCGACTGTCTCTGCTCCAGCAGCGACAAGTTGGTCTTCTTGCCGAAAGACGACTTCTTTCCACCGATCACATGCTTCTTCCACTCGGGCAGATCTTGGGGCACGATGCCGGTGCCTCGCATGTTCGCAGCCAGAGCCCTGCTGTCTGCGTCGGGCAACGGATCTATCCAGTTCTTGTTCAAGCCGGTCGGTAAACTCTCCATTTCTTGTTCTCTTTGAATCATCTTCTGCTCTCGTCTCTCTTTAGCGAGAGCTGATTGCATCATCGCCGCTTGGGCTAGGGAACCATCGGGATTCTTCACTATTCTCACGGGAGACAGGTCGTGGAGCGCCCTGCCGTGACCTTGAAGGAAGGGTGGCTCTTCCTCGACTAGTTCTATTTCGATGTCCGCTTCACCGTCTTCGTCTTTCGGCAGCAGGCCGGTCTCCTTGTCGAAGTCTGGTAACTCGCTCTTATCTATCACTCCTGACGATATCATCTGTCAACATGTACATAAATTATTATTGGTAAGCGAGTCTATTTGTGATTATGACAATTTCTGTCATAAAACTATTCAAACAATCTTGTCCCTAGTCATACACGGCTACTATCAAATGATTGCAACATGTTATTACCTGTTTGATTTCCCATCGTTCGGGGCTGGATATCCTCGTGACGCGTTTCCTGCTGGAATCTTCATCTGGATCCAAATTCTGCTGCAACCCTGCCAGCACTGTAGCCGCTGGCGGAGGCCTATCAGGATTCCTTCCTTCACGTTCCGCCTGATAAATAAATACATTTGAAAACTAATTCAATAACATTAATGTGATAGTTTCTGCACCTTGAGTCATGATAGAAGTATATAGGACATAAGAGAAAATCCTTTTGACTACTTATAAACACATAGTAAATTGAGAAATATAGCTACTTCATATACCTAGTTTTATCCTATATCTATTGTACATCAATGGCTGGCAAACTAAAAGTTACCTATATAGATATTTGTTGCCATGTTTAAAAAAGATAAATTTCTTAAGCTAGCTTATGCACTGGAGATATTTTAAAAACTCATCTAATAAGCATACCTCCAAATGAGCGTGTGATGCTGGATTCAGATCTTTCCCGGTCTCCTGACAGACATCCTTCATGGTCAGGGAGACCTTGGGACCCGTCATAGACAGCACTTTCACCTACAACCGATGACCACAAAATTTGTATTCAAGAAAAAACAAACTGCATGCACGCAATGGAATGTCACAGGCTACCAAATAGTTTGGGCTATTTGGAGTCAATGTTTTTGGACATCAACGATGAGTATATGTAACGATTTAGGAAAAATGAATAATGTAATACGTAATTACTTCACAATCAATACCAGGTGTTGACAAGTCCAAAAATACTTACTTTTCAGGATCAGCTACCTTTAAGTTTACATTTTAATGCTACTCTGTTTCATGATAGATTCAGATAATGTGACAATATGACAATATTAGTAAACAATAATAATAATAACTGGGGACAATTCCACACACGGCCATCCAATTCCAAATGAGGCTATTCAATGCCTGAGTTATAGTAACCGGACAGCTGACAAACATACATAAATATATACATATGATATAATATTTATATAGATATTTTTATTATATCTAGACACAGACCAAACAAATGCGCTCATCGCACAAATGTTTGTCCTCGGTGGGAATCAAACCCACGACCTCTGGTTTTGCAGTGAGGGTCTCTAACCACTCGACCTTAAGGCCAGTCAATAGTTATAATTGTTGTTTTTGTCAATAGTTGTATGTATTTAAAAAAAAATGGGTTATCAAGTTGTTTTCCTTTAAAGTGTCAACATATTCGCACGCTTGTCCTCGCACGTAATTGCATATATTAAAACAACATTTGCATTATTGTGACAGGTAAAAAAAAACAAATATAATATTAGCATTTATTGCTCGTGTTACCTTAACTTTATCCCCTCTGGAGACCACGTCGGCAACACTACTGACCCTGCACTCCGATCGTAGCTGTGAAATGTGCACGAGTCCCTCCCACTTCTTCCTCAAGCCCTCTATTTGCACAAAACATCCAAACGACACTATATTTGCCACTCTCCCTGTGTATATCTGGAAATAAGAGAAGAAAACGGCATTGGAAATATATCAACACAATAACACTAATTGAGACAAGTTTGCAATTTAGGTATTTAAATGCACGTGTTGTGGTAACCGGACAGCTGATCAACATAGATATGTACTGTTATATAGATATACTAGCTGTGCCCGTGACTTCGTACGCGTTGAATGGTGACTTTGAGCAGAATTTTAATTTTTTAGAATACCTTCATTATGCACATCTGGAACCCAGTTCTTCAAACGTGTCAAAGAACTTCATACATAGTAGCTCCAATCTTTAATTTCAGTTCAATCAATTGCAAATCTAAAATGATTTATACAAACTTTCATGCCCTATTTTATCCCCTTAGGGGTGGAATTTATCAAAATCCTTTCTTGGCGGATGCCTACGTCATAACATCTACCTGCATGCCAAATTTCAGCCCAATCCGTCTAGTGGTTTCTGCTGTGCGTTGATAGATCACTATGTCAGTCTGTCAGTCACCTTGGAGTTATATACATTTAAATTTATTACACCCATGCACAAAACAAATAAATGTGCTCATTAAAAATGTTTGTCCTGGACGGGAATCAAACCGAGCTCAGATTTTGCAGTCAGGGTCTGTAATCACTTGACAAGGAGGAAATAATGAAAATGCTATCATACTCACTTTACCGGGTTCAGGGTCGTCACTCACTGCCGTGTCTTGACTCCTTCTCCTTGGCTTTTTCTCATAGTCCTGCTTATTGTCACGATTCCGGTCTTTCATATCCCTGTCTCGGTCTCGAGAGCGTGATCTGGATCGTGATCGGCGTCTTGACCTTGACCTTCTATATCTATCTCTGGACTTTGAACGATTCCTGTGACGACTTCTCGATCGTCGTCGCCTATCCTTATCTCGATTTCTACTTCTACTTCTTCGATCTCTACTCCTACTTTTTCGTTCTCTACTTCTACTCCTATGATCTAGACTCCTTTTATCTCTGCCTGGGCTACGCCTGTCTCGACTACGACTCCTCCTATTTCTACTACGACTTCTTCTATCTCTACTACGACTTCTCCTTTTACGATCCCTAGAGCTTTCACATTTACTTTTATCTTTACGTTCTGTACGTTCTTTCTTTTCTATACCCTCTTCCGTCGTCTTTATGTTAGAAGGCGCCAACGCCTCCAACTCGGCCATAGCTTGATCAACAACTTCATTGCTGTATCCATTTTTCTTGCATTCTTTCTCAAACACGTCTTTGGCCGTGACCCTCTTAGATTTATCATTGCCTTCTTCGTTATCTTCATCCGACAAGAATTTATGAGGTTTGTCATTTGGTATAGCAAGACCAGGGAACTTCGCAGCGAGAGGGCTGGCACATGTTGTCACTTTTTCATTATTCTGCATACTAATGCTGATTGGTTTCATATGCTGAATAATACGCAATAGATTTGTCATGAAAGAGTCAGAAAATTCTGCCCCATTTTCAATGAGTGACTTCTTGAACCCATCGAAGTTCGGGTTTTTATCTGCTAAATCTATTATAAATTCCGCTGCAAGATAAGGATTTTTATTGTCAAAGCACATTATAAATTTCATTAAATTCATAAAAATATACGTAATTAATAAATACAAGTAAATAAGTATACATTATGTGTTTGCTCACCCAAATCTTTGTCGTTAAGCCCTAAATGGTTGTCCAATTCAGTACAAACTTTAGAAACTAAGGAAAGATGTTCTAACTTAGCAACTTCATCCATTATGATAAGAACAATTATTATTTTACATTAACTGAAGTAAATATAACTAAAATTCACATTGTAGTCGTACCAGCTATCAACATAATTGACAGATTGCTGTACATAGATTTTGCATCTGTGGTATGGCTAGCACAATTTTTTTTATATAATCCTTGAAACACTTCCTTACACATTTCAGCCGGACATAATTATTCAGGCCTTTATACTTAAGTATTTTTGAAAATATTATTTGACAAATAATAATGAAGCAATTCGTCTACTATTAATTAGCTAGGTACATAATGCTCTGCAGTCTCAGTTAGGTAAATAAAAATATGTTTGTCAATATAAACGAATCCGAAACGTCTCACGATGCCGTCTGTCACGTCATAATCATAAACAATACAACCTAAAAAGTGCTTGTGCTTGATTTTCTTTTACTTGCCGTTCCTTATCGTTGGACATTTATTTTTAGGCAAGTGATATTTGATAATTTGATTAAAACATTTGTCAATTTCACCATATACTATGGAAAATAACTCTGATCATTCAGAACAAAACAATTTTACACCACTATCTGTACAGGAAGTAGACGTAGATTTTTTACCGATAGTGTATGAAATAATTCGAAGGTATTCACACTGTATTTATTTTTAGATGTATTATTATTGTTACTCTTTTGGCTACGTTAATAATAGTGTGTTTTCGTGCAGTGTCGAGCGAGATTTCCACGATAATTCTGCAAAAGCGCGCGAGTCGCAGGACTGCAGTTTGAAGGTTCTAGAACTTCAAAAGAAGCTAGATCTGGCTCGATCGCAGGTATTTATTATGTATCGCAAGAAAATCTACAAAAGCTTACACAATTCACTGGACTAACAATCGGCCAGGTGGTGGGTTTAAATATCTGTCGCAGTTGTTCCCATGAAGGTTAATAAATATATTTTTATAATTTTCTTATGTAATTTCAGGGAATATTATATAATATATGTCGATAAAACGATAAGGTTAACCTAACGACTATTATTGTTATACTATTGTGCCAGCTCCCAATCGTTATCCTATCCTATTATATTATGACAATTATTATTGTATTGCTTACAATGATTTGTATTAATGTATTTTAATATATCCAATATTCCTATGTACTGGAATAGCAGCCACACTGGAGGACGTTCCAAGCCAAGCCCATTGTCCAACAGTGGGCTGCAAAAGTATTGCAATCATTCTATATTTATATTCCATTGTATTTTATCTCTATCAGTTTGTCTCGGTATAAGTACAACGGTAAGACTGTTTGACACCATTTTTCTTGTCTACATATTTTGTTCATGTGTAAACCAACCGTTATTATGTTTATTATATCATATTTTATTCCTTCAGATCAGACGTCTGCCCGGCATTGATTACAATAAACAAGACCAACTGAAACAATTTGAGATCCTCAGGACTCAGCTCAGACTGAAGAGGGAATTACTGCAAAAGTATCGCAACATGTGCTCCTTCGAAACATCATTCAAGTGATGCGTTACAATGCCTCTCAGAGCATTGCTGAAGTATTTGGCTAACAATGAGCATCTGGTGCAGAAGATAGCAGAGTCGTATCCGGTGAGGCGAGCCGCGCGAATCGCTGTCTCTTTTTTTTATAGGGGAAAAGAAAAGTTATCCGAGATGGATCCCCAACAAATCAATCGGCTGACATCCTTCTTTAAACGGTTTAGTCAAAATCTGAAGGAGGGCATTGACGACGCCAAGAGACAAATGAAAAAGTGAACCGGCTATCCAAGACTTTTTTTTATCTTAGATGTGAACATACCTTGGTATTTATGAATGTAGCATGTCTAGAAATATTTAGATTTGTGATAGGAAAATAACAAGACTTCTCTCTTCGAGCTAGTTTTATTTCAAACTCGGAACAAATCAATAAAAATATCCTCTTACTTAAACTACAAAAATCACATTACAATGGTACCACAAACAAATACTGAATACATAATAATATGATATGGACCGGAACCTCTAGCCTCACTAACTGTGCTGTATTTCGATCATAGAACTATGTTACATTTAAATACTTTTTAATCATTAAAAATGTATGCAAGTAAGAAATGTCTATGACATTCAATGAGCACAGGCTTAAGAATTTTCGGGACAGAAAACATTGTATCTCCAGTAGTCACTATGTTGAGTTATTCCAGAGATACACTTAAAAGTCAACATAATGCACAAGAAAGTCATTTTACACTTCCATTCCACATATAACTGTTCATCGTAGATTTCCACACGCTTGGCATTAAAATCTGTAACACCACTGTTTATGCTTTACGCTTTCTGATAATAAAACTTATAAAAACTCAATCAAATAGACTTTACCAAACGACAACCAAAACTAAAAAATCAAATAATTATATTACAATATAGAATCACTTTTAAATTGAAACAATTTTAGATAATGAATCTTAAACAATATTCTAGAACTAAGAAAAAAAAATTCCCAACGGACAGGGAACACCACACAGATAATATTGCCATAAAATCCACTGCGCCACGAGATACCGATTACCTCCAGAATAATGATAGTCATACAAAATCAAGAACATTTTGTTAGGCGGATAGTTGCCTAATTGTCCCTTATAATGTAAAGATTTTTTTCAAATTGCATACAATAAATTTATGTAATAGTCTAGTATACGTAAAGGTAATATAATAAAATCATATACACCAACAATCGGATGAAAACAATGTTAAATGATGACTAATATCTAGAGATATGTGCCACACCAGAGAAGTTACCACTGTAGTCAGTGATTTATTTAACTTCGGTGTAAGAGCGGCGATATTATTTTTTATTAAAAACTAACACAAAAACCAAATAAATAACCCAATTAGTTGCCTACATAAATGTAATACACCAATCGATAGCTTATGTACTATGTGAAATGAACCTCACAGTAATACAAATGATTTCGTAATGACAAGTTAAATATGTTAGTTGATATTTGTTTCATATATCTGTTACATATATCCGAAAGGTAGGATTCGGTGTGATAAAGTAATAATACTTTCACTTAAATTTTCGTAGTCAATTATGTCAATAAAAGTAATAGCCGCAAATTATTTTTCGACCCACATAGTCTCACCAAAATTATTGAAAGATAAGATTGAATGATACAGTGCCATTGAATTGATACAATGTCATTGAATGATACAATGTCATTGAATGATAACGTGTCATTAAATGATAGCGTGTCATTGAACGATAGCGTGTCATTGAATGATAACGTGTCATTGAACGATAGCGTGTCATTGAATGATAACGTGTCATTGAATTATGCAAAGTTTTTGGATATTAGAATGATAAGAGTCATTGAATGACAGAATCCCGAAATGACACAGTGCCACTTTAATGCCATTAATTAAATGATAGTATCATTGAATAATAGCAGAGAAGTTAAAATTTTACATTTACTGTTATTTAAAATTATCGAAATGTTAATTAAAAAATAATATGTAGAACTTTTTAAAGACGCATATAATGGAGAAGCACTTAACTATAGTCGGTTTCTTAATTGAATATAAAAAAGTAGGTACATTTTCCTATAGAGAAATATTTAAAATAGTACATCAATGAATTTTTTACAATCTAATTCCGAAATATTTTAATAAAATAATGTACATTGTTCGAACAAGATAGACGGCTGATTGTATCCACACGTTAATTATGAAGTAGTTCTCAATGTATAAATAAGTACCTTGTACTTTGTTCTAGGCGTATTACGATCCGAGTTGACAGTGAAAATGTAAATGGTAAAAAAAAATTTGTAAAAATATTTTTATTTTTGAAAAAATTTAGAATAATCGCTCGTGAGCATGTGTGCTAATGTAGAAAGAGAATGTTTTCATGAAAAAATGTGCCAGTTGAAATTGGTGGGTATGTATAATAATCACAAAATATTATACCTGATACTGGACTAAAGCCATACTGCAACACGGCTAGTTTCATTAGCATCATTGTTATTTAAAAGAGTGCTGGGAGTTTTTTTTT
>DWDX01005670.1:0-10322 GCA_018245675.1 Agara michaeli | reverse complement strand
AACGTAATGTAAGGGTATCGTATTATCGATACCTTTACATTAGCAACTCTGGTAAAGTTCGTGCTCGGGCTACTGATGTTTCATGTTCGATAACAACTCGGTGACACATAATAACAGATCGATTGAATAATTACCTTTATCGTGAATATGAATTATTGCTTCATTATTCATTATCCGTGGATCAGATGCCTTTATAGCAACAGATACTACGGTTCAGTTGTTAAGGAAGATCGATTTTATAATGATGAGAAATAAAAGTCCCTATAAAAAGTCCCAGAAGACGAAGATAAAACGAAACTCGCGGAAGGGACGATCTCTTGTGCGTGGCAGCTACTATTATAAGAAATAGCTTTGTGACCAGTTGTTTTGATTACGTACTTATTATTTTATCACATTATTTACATAGTTATATTTTATGTATATGATAATTACAAAATAATCATATTAACCAATTTCTACCAATGTTGTACATATGTACATGTTCTAAACTAACACAGCGTATTCTATATGAGTTTACATCCTATTTTTCGTGCCCTATATTTCGTAACGACACAGCGATTTCGTGATTGATATACTTTATTCATTTACACGGTCAATGACCTGATGTTTATTGGTATTGTTATTTATGTAACAACATTCAACTCTATATTGTCATTTATATTGGAGAATTGAGCTGTCAGTAACAGTTTTCTGGTCGAGTGTACTTCGTTAAACTATATTTGAAATGCACGCATTGCATAAAACATTAGCCTACAAACCATCTGTTTAACTTCGAACGTGTGTTCACATTCCTCTCATTGATACTGTTCATTGACGGTAAAAAGTATACAAATATTGTAGTAAAATGCAAATATAATTAAAGGAAGTTGAAATATCAAGCATTCATAGCTCCGGCTCAGATGTAAATGCGAAGTAATCTGGAAAAGTAAGCAACGATAGATCTCATTTGTTTTTGGTCGGGTAACCGTGAGTGACAATGCACGAGTTTTTCTGTGATTTAAAAATCACGTTAACTATTCAGATCCGGTTATTACTGTTTACGATCATTAAGCCTTTTTGCAGGTCTCCCTCCACGCTGCTACATACATAGTGTTAGCAAGCTTAAATACCGGTTGAACGAATTTCAAAATGTACCATATACATTATTAATTTATACTAATACTAGCTGTGCGACTTCGTACGCGTGGAATAGTGACTTTGAGCAACATTTCAATTGTCTAGATTACGTACCGCCAATAGTAGAAAATTATTAAAGTACTAATATCGCTATTAAAATAGGGGTTGGTGGTAGAAAGCCGAAAATTTAGGGTCGTATGTATTTTTCAATGCCGTATCTTAAAAAAATTAAAATTAAAAATATTGTCCAAAAAATAACACAAAAAATTTTTGGGTGGACCACCCTTATCAATTAGGGGTATGAAAAGGTTGAGATATACTAAATATATACACAATGTTTTATGAGAATCGGTCAAGCCGTTTCAGAGGAGTTTTGTTACAAACACTGTGACACGAGAATTTTATATTTTAAATATTTTTTTACCTTATTATTAAATGTATCCAATCGATATGCATTACGGTTTTTATGACCGCGATGTATAATATTATGATTGTTTGTTAACTATAGTACCAACTTGTATTAGTTGTTATAGATATTATGTATTAATGGTATAGTCAAATAATATTAGCATTTAATTGGCTAGCATTGTATGCATTTGTAAGGCCCAATCAAGCTGACGTCGATAGTAAGCTGTGATTTGTTAACGGTAGCTACTCTGAAATGTCTACGGTGTGTTTTCTAAACTAATATTATTATATAAAGAGGAAAGATTTGATCGTTTGTTTGCATTGAATAGGCTCTGAAACTACTGGACCGATTTGAAAAATTCTTTCACCATTAGTCCTACATTGTCCCTGATGAACATAGGCGATAGAATATTTTCAAAATAGTTAGAAATCCGTATGAAGACTTCGATAATGTAAAATATACTAAAAGAATCGTTATATCGCGTACGCTGCGAAATTATTGACAGTAGAGCAAAGTGATGTGGGTACCGTGTGAAGTCGCGGCGGGCCGCTAGTTATTAATAAATAGAAGTTTATAATTACCCTACTCTGTGTGCTGTGGACAGGTAAATCTGTAATTATGGAAACATGATTCACTCCTGCTAAACGGATGTTGACCATAGTTTTTGTAAAGCAAACGTCACTCAACGATATTTACTTGCCTATGCATAACTCTAAGCATTTACACCCCACCGCTAGGCATAGGTTAGTCCCCTTTGCTGGGGCTAGCTCCATAATAGATAGGCCTACATGTTATTGACCAAAATACTGTTGGCAATCCATCAAGGCTTACAAACCGCGATCGATTTTGGGAAAGTAATGCATAAGTACTTCGATTGAAGCAAGCAAGAAAATTGTTGCGAAAATAATATATAACTCGATCGAAAATAGCAGGGCACCTGTTACGAAAATTCGCTTTAAGCGTTCAGGGCTTTTGTTAAACGGTGAGACCATTTTAGGTACGCGAAAAGAACTAGATTATTAAGAGAATAATTGGGAGTATTGCAAGATTGTAAAGCAACAGAACCAGCTTACGCAACATTAAAGAGTACAACTTCGCATTAGAATCGTATTCTTCGTCTTCGTTACCAATTTATCTTTACCTATTCCTCGTAAAATTATTAATCGTCCCAATAATTGCCACAATGATGAAACTTTGTTTTTTATTTAACTCTATTTGTGCGCATTCAGTTGATAACGCCATAGATATCGCCTATTGGAAATAGAAATGTGACTACAATATCGATATCATAAAATACCCCGTTTCGTTGTTATTTTTGTGACGAATTTTCTTGCAAATATATTATTAGTGTAGGTAAATATGCGTATACGTGAGTAAAGTGTAGGTACCTAATGTAGATACGGAAATGTACATACGTGCGTTGAGCATGTATAAACTTTTTATCCCTTTCAGTGAAATATTTAAAAAACATTCTTTGTCTATCTATAAAGTAGCTATTTGCAGCTCAGTTTGAGTGAGCTTATTTACGAAAGCGAAGGGAAGCTCGAAACATCAAAATATTTGTTTAATAAACTTGTAGATAAATACTAAATCTGTGATTATACAGATTATATATTTAGGATATGGGCAATAAAAAAGATAATTAGTTAAATAGATATTTTATTTATAGATTTCAAAATCACAATCGTCATTTCAATTGGTTATACCTGTATAAATATCAGTTTTAAAACAATAGTAACGACGCAAATATTTTTTAAAAACGATTTACATTTATAAACACAAATATGACATTAATCATTTCTATCTTGAAAACTGATATTTAACTTACAAATCATTTGTCGGTTTCTAAAAATGGCCTAGCCGAAAACCTGACCTGAAAATTATTTATACTTGTAAAGAAACTTCTTATATTACACAGTACATGTACTTATGCTAAACTATAGTATAAAGTCAGTGTATCTACTTGCTAGATCATTTTTCCTTCACGTCAGTCAATATCAGGATTAACATTAATAATACTTTTAAGTACTCATTCAATGTAAAGTTTAAACGTTACATTCAAAATTTCATTATAATGAGATTATAGAAAAGAAAATCAGGACTGAAAATAATGTCTTTCCCGTAAATAAATTTAACAATGATACATAAAGGTGCAAATGTGATTTCAGTTTAGACTCGCAATCTAATTATGTATGCTATAAGGTCGCATTGCAATAAAGCTTGACTGTATAAGATTATACTAATAAAACTGCCAATCTACCTGGTGGTAAATGCAGAAGAAGGACTATAGTCACTCTCAAAAGTTGTTGTAATTTTTAATGAGGTCCTCATGGTGTAATATAACTTGAAAACAGAACAGGAGATTTCAAAGCAAACATTTAAATTTAATGGCGATTTATTTTTATTTTATACGTCTGAATTTAAGTAAAAGAGACAAAATTAAAACGAACTACACACTAAAGTTGATGTGGTTATGCAAACAGTCTTTCACGCTACAACAATTTGTCTTTATAATGTCTTCTTAAGAGGTAAACTCCTTAGTAAAGTGGTCCCACGAAGATATTTGATTGAAGAGCGCAGTGCCCGGGCATTCGGTGGCCATGATCTGTTTGTGAGCAACTAGCTTGTACGTGGGGCTAATGACGCCGAGTTCCACACCGGATGCGATCAGAGCCTGCGTTGAGGCCAACATGGCCGCCGGTGGCGTATCAACTGTTAAAGATAAATAATTGTTAACATCGAAATCGGTAGATTCTAGTGTTTAAAATTTCAATAAAGAAGCGTTTTGAATATTCGTGTACATATTTTACAGCATTTCATTTTCTTTTATTCTAAACAGAAGTATCTATAGTCAAGTGAACGTGTTTAGTTCTAGATTCGATTCATAAATAAATTTATTCAACTGCAGATCAAACAGACAGCTTATCTTGAGCAATTGTATTTGCTATCCTATAATGTTGAATATCGTTAAACCTCGTCTGAGGCCATAGTGTCGACTTAGATTCAACAATTATTAAATGACCAATCCGGGTCAGCAGTATTATGCCCACTGAAGTCGGATACGTATATCATTTACTTTACCGATTACGCATTCAAACGTTCTGTTCGACTTGCTTCGTATAACAGTTCAGTTGTAATGTGCAACCCTGTTAAGGCTTCTAGAGCTTTTTTAAACCTTTTATTGGTCGATTGCTGGCCTGAGTCTCCTCCCATAGTGAGGGGTTTTTTGGCTATAGTCTACGCTGGCCAGGTGCGGATTTGTAGACTTCACACATCTCAGAAAATATTACATGTACTTCATAACATCTGTTACGTGTGTAGGTTTCCTCACGATGTTTTCATTCATGGTTATAGCAAGTGATATTTAAATTATAATTATAAAATGCACGTAACAAGTCTAAGGCCAGGATCGAAACCAGACTCCCCGGAGTGGGAGGCTGCATTTCAAACCACTAGGCTATCACCGCTTCATAAGATTCACTATTCACTGATTCACTAGCGCTTAGATAGCATATTTATGAGCATAAATTACAGCTGTAATGCATTATTAATTCTTACCTCTCCAATCTCCTATTAGGCAAATGCCGACACTGATGCTATTGGCGCGGCCGGCGTGAACACCGATGTTTCTCCACCCCCTTCCTTCGTATACACCACCCTCGCTGCCCACGCAGAAACTGAACAAATAAAGAAAAATATTTCGTCAGAATTGTTTTTGACACTGACTAACATTTACACATAACGCATACTGTGCATATTTAGTACCGTAGTTCCTACGACAGGTTAAGCAAGGTCGTTAATTGTAATTTAATGGCTTGATACTGATTTAATGACACGTGACCCTCGCACAAGGATAACTTGAATATCTGCAGTTCTTCCCGTTCTTTGAAACTTCCGTGCTTCAATAGCTGTTTTATTTCCCGTAAGTTTTATTTCCCTTAACGAGATGCTTCCGAACATTAGCCATGGCTATTTGTAGGATATACGACTAAGAAGAGGTCAATCGTGTACTTACACGACACTTACTACTTAGTTACCGTATACACATTTCCTTTTGTTTTCTTCATTCATTGCATCAATTCATTCAATCATCGACAATTGCAAAACATTGATGCATGCTTTATTCATTATCTCAACGCACCGGTCAACGTAAATCATGATAACAAATTATGTATATTATAGTTTTTGAAGCAGTTCAATTCATAGAAGTACATTATTATTAATAAGGTTAAGGATACATCGCTTAATTGCAATGATTTTGCTTTCAAGTGCTTCGTTACTTCATCACAGGTGGAAGTGATTTCAATAAAAATAACTGTATTATGTAACACCATGGTTAGACAATGTAAACATTATTTCTGGACATTCATTCTACTGTCCGAGGTCAAACCCCGTTTCTTTTTACAGATCTCTAACCGTACCGTGATTTAAAATGTTTATTTAACACCATATAAGCTGCGGTACTTCCCCTTAAGGTGTGTGTCATTCCGATTCAACAATCACGTGAAAGATGTAACTGATGCTTTATGCCCAAAGGCTGCAGCGGTCACTTAACATCAGGCTCTTAGTGTAGTAACTATATATGTACAAATGTGTTACTTTTTAAATTATAAAGGTTGTAAAAAAATGGACTGCATTGGAATTGTGCTCAAAAGTCGTATATAGTTAATTAAACAAAAGTATTAAAATCTGTATTTATTAGATACCTACATGAATTTCTTTACAGAGATATTACTTTTCATATAATATGCAAATAAAATTATCTTAATATTCAGGCAGATGTAGACTTTAGAGCTAGTTACTTTAGGTTTTAATGCATACATTATGTAACTTGAGAGTTCAATATGAACGTGGATCATGAATTATAACGAATTTTATTTTCAAATACACTTACTGGTATCCAATGTCTCCCCATCCCAAGCCGTTATGGAATTGCTGCATGCCCCGCATAGACGCTGCACACTCCTCCCTCGTGCTGCAGGCCGCTGGTATATATGTATGGTGTATCACGACATACGGTACTGGCAAATTGAACGGTCTGATGTCTCTGGACGGCAGCGCCCGCCAGTCTCTTCGCGAGTAGAACGGGAATGCTTTAGATCCTTAAAACAATAGAATGTCAACATTATATTACGATCCATTGAATTAGACTGACGTAATAGAGTTTTCGATTATGTTCATTGTAGATTGTTTGGCATTAAGATATTTGAAGAAAATTCAAAGATGTAAGTCAATGTTACTTTATGAAATTAATTTTTTCTCTAAAAATTATAAAGCAAGCTTATTTCTGTAGCAAAAACATTATTGTAAAGTACGTCTTGACGAAACATGGCAAAAATGGAATAAGCTGTTTTTAATTTTATTTAAAAGCAAAGTACCTACCTATGTTTATTCAAAACACGATTTTTTTGTTAAAAAAAGGAATACGACAATATGTATATTTGATATATCACAAGATCGAAAACGAGTTCCAATTATTAGGCGTACCTAATCTTATTCTTAACAGTACATCCTACGCATTTAAGAATGCTCAGACATGGATGGCGTGATAACATATAACCAATTCTCTCAATATAAAATCGCAACTATACACTCACCATGGATGTTAGGTAATCCGTTAACAAAATAAGCATTGAAAAGAATTCCCGCAACGATCAGTGTATTGTACTTAAGCATTTTTATTCCGAGTTCCAAATATAAATGAACAAATAAAAATTCTTCGCTGGTATTGTATCGAAAGCATGCACACTATTTCGAGAATTGCACTGACCACAGTGGCCGTTGCTCTCCCCTTATATGTATTGACATTACAATCCTACGGTAATTCCCTTGTGACAAGCTGATAAACAAATAAAATCTCCAGTGTGGTGCCAATTACATCCGTTGTTATTCTAGAAAATTCCGTGTAATCGCAAAAGGGATTAGCGTTTGTACTTTAAATCGAATCAATCACGAATAGGCTGACCAATTAGTGCTTTTGATAGGCTAGAAAGCATGTGATTTGCTTTTTGCGGTTGTGATTTGCTTTTCTTATATATATACATATCTGTCATCTTCACATATACACATCTTCTGTTGTCCTCTCTTGTATTAAAGCTTCGCCGAAAGTGCCTGTTGAAGCGTGATCCTTACCAAATGTATCTAAGCACTGTTACATACTTCTCGATAGGTTCACATCCGATTTATAATTCCCTCTAGTGTGAAGGTGTAGAGATACATCGTGGAGATTTTGATAGACCATTAAATAGCAACGCCGACCTTCATTCCACTGGCTCGGATGGCACGTAATAAATAATCACGTACATGGACTCGTATATAAAACGGCAAGATGATTAGACGTGAATCTCAGACATTACATATTTGTTACATGTTATGTGCAGTAAAATGTGCTTCGAAATTTAATGTAATACGAGTGGCACCTTCTTTTGTCGGATTGTGAAGATACGACATGTTACCTGTGGGCTACCGTTCGTTTTTACCTGCGAGGTTTAAAATATACACAGTATTGCAGAGAGCGTCACTATACTATATCTGAGCAATATCAATAGCAAATCAGGTAGCTATAAAACAATATAAATAATCGTGACATAATATATTTGTATCGCCTGATAAGGAATAATGATTGGTAGTTACATATTGTATTGTGTTACATATTTTTCAAATAAATGCAAATCGAACGCAATTGCAAAATTTTTATGAATAAATTATTAAAAAATCCTTCACATCTATATTTTTACTAAACAAGCGAGCCTCGGTTTCATTCCATTGCTTTCGCAGCAGTCAAGATAGTGACCAAATGCTAAGGTATATCATACTAAAACATCACAATATTATCTTTAATACCAATGATAAAACTCTCGTACGATTCGCCAAATCACAGATAAACTTACGTAAAAGAACCGACCATAACCTGTATGTTATATCTAAAACGTGTAGTATCACTGCGTGGCGCTATGATTATTATAATATAGCATGCAATTATAAAATCTTATTGTACCATCTAATGTCAATTACGTAAACCGTATTACGTCAACGAAGATAATTCTATTAATCGTTCTACTACCGACACTCGATATTTTGTTGAATTAAAATTTACGTATAGGTACAATGTTTGTATTTATTTTTATTCATTACAAACATTACAAATATTATATTCTAATACATATACATAGCTGACAAAAATTAGTCAGTTTTCGGAGAGGCAATCGGTTGGAACCCTTTTTATGTTCTACGCTTGGATGGGTGTGTTCCACAACAAGGAGCGGACATACTCGCAATGCTGTTCCGTTGCCGCTGGCGTTATCCCCAGTAGCCATAAAACCCTTTTTCTTGAAGATCAACATTCTAACACTGTCCTGGTGCTCCTTGCTTGCTTTCTTAAGTGTTATTTTTAATGTCTTTGCTAGCCATAATGCTTAATTGATCTTTTTCAATGTGGATTTATGGTGATTTCGGTAAATGACGCTTCGTTCTACAGATTTCTAACCGTAAGTGCGCATGACCAAGAAAATGCTCATGAAATAAATAGCAAGATATTCCCGATCAAAGGTCGATCGCGCTCAACAAATTAGTGTCGCTGGTTCGATTCGTTGCTGGAGATATGAAACGATATAGTCGTGACAGAAAACTGTGTTTTAAGGAATTGTGGAAATGGAAAGTAATGAATGTTTTTTTTACACAACACTACATAAATCCTTTTGGGAATTTCCAACTAAGTATCTCTTCTCTTTGTAGGTTTTACCTATTAAAAAGAATTATCTCGCTACATTTACCTACCTATGTCACGGAACAGCAAAATACAACGCCATAGAAATAACGAGATTCGCAGATCAAACCAATGCTCCGTAATAAAATAATTGTGGTATTGAATTTAACTATTTCGAACATATGATAATAAATTTTCCATGAAACAATACAGCAATTTTAATATCTACGGAATGTAATATAGGTAACGGCAATTGCGCATTGTAGGTACCTACTCCAAGCCATCGATCAACAATATTAATTTATATACGTACATGTAGTATTGCATGTAATGTGAGGTCGTTTTAGACTGTTTAAGACGAAGTGACCTCAATTTTGTCAGGTTCAGTACCGTATTCGTTACGAAATTGATTTTGTCACCGTTTCTTCTGAATTATTGTGAATCCGCTGAGATGAGTCATTACTTTGGGCAATAACAGTGAAGTGGTATCCCATGATTATTACTAATTGGAATTCAATCAAATTTATGTGTGTATTAATTGTGACGTAGCTGCTGCTCTGTAGTATGGTATGTACAAAACTTAAGCTCATTCAGAATCAAACGCGTCTCGGATACAGTTTCTTATTGTATACGTAAATATAGCAATGCATGTAAATGCACCGTGCATTGATGTATTGATGTTTTATATCTAAAGATAGTGTAGCAAATGAGCAGCTAGCAATTGTAGTGGTCGCGGCATCGACCTCTGCAACCAAACGAATGATTGTAGAAATGATACAGCCAGTAGGAATTTTCGCTAGAGAATTATAATTAAGGATAAAAAAATGTATTTAAAGCCACGATATAGGGAGCACGAAGTGATAGGTTTTAATTGTATGATCAGTTGGCAAAAGTAAATCGTACATTTATTAAATCATAAATCATTATATTTTGTTCATTAGAATCAAACTATTATCTTTATTAATTATTATAATATTAATATAATCTAATAATTATTAATTGTTATAATATTGCCAAATTAATAATTAAAAAAATTATAATAACAAAATAAAAAATAACTGATGACACATTATTAGTACACACGTATAATAT
>DWDX01005669.1:0-10324 GCA_018245675.1 Agara michaeli | reverse complement strand
AACGATTTGAATTTGAATTTGAATTTGAATTACTGGACACATCACAAATCAAGAACGATGAGAAATTCTTTTGGTATTTTCAACCTTTCTGTTGTTTTACTGTTGGTCATGGACCTCGTTTCATGGTGAAGTAGCTTGCCAAACTTCATATACTTGTACCTTAGAAACATTATTATATTTTATAACATTCTCCAAGGTGTGCAGGTTTCCTCGCGATGTTTTCCTTCAACGTTATAGTGAGTGATATTTAAATTTTAAGTTATGAAATATAAGTAACAATTCCGAGATGTGTTTTTACCGAAAATTGAGTATAATTAAGGATTTACTCTAATAAAAAAAACCACAATTAAAGGTGGCAGAAAATACTTGCCCAAAGCTTTGACATTTCCTCGTGTAGCCCAAAGGTCTTTGATGCTGGGTTCCACCTTGAATTCCCTCGCCACCATGGCCTGCAGTCCTTCCAGTTCTGGCTGGACTCCATCCCTAGATAATCCGCGTAGTGTTTGAAGCACTTTACTGGCTTCCTCCATGCGGCCTGATCGAACGTATTTCCTATTATGTACTTAGTACTATGACATCAAATTTTTTTTTACTGGGTACAATTTCATACACGGCTATCTGATACCGAATCAAGCAATTGAATGCCTGTGTTATGGTAACCGGACAGCTGATAAATATGCATATATACATACGAAATAACAGTTATATATATGTAGATATTTTTAGTACACCCAGACACAGAACAAACAAATGTGCTGCAACACACAAATGTTCGTCCTGGCTGGGCATCGAAGCCACGAGCTCCGGATTCGCGGTCAGGGTCGTTTACCACTCGACCAGACCGGACCAGAGCAGACCAGGGTCTCTAACCACTCGAGTCCAGTCGATTCCCACAGAGACACGTGAGTAATCCGGTTAGTTAAATCCGGCTAACAATTGTTCCCACGCTCACCTTTATAAACCAAGAAGAAGGGTGTCTCCGGGATGAACCAGGTGAAAGGCACGTAGAACAGGGAGAGGACGCCGCCCGCGGCCGTCAAGCCCCAGTACGTGGTGAAGGGCCCAATGGCGTACGCAAGTAAGAAGCCAACGTTGATAAATAGCAGGAACAATGCGCTAAGGGACCCTCGGATTTTGTCCTGCGAAGACAATGATTGTCTTAATACAATTTCCTTTGCTATCGTGATTACAAATAGTCCCTCACCCGTGGATGCTTAGAGACTAATGTTGATTGTCGTGCATGTTACAGTAGATCTTGGCAGTACAAATGAAACTAACCTATCCAGAGGCTACCCTGCGAATACCCTATTTCAGTGTCGGTGAAGATAAGGTATGATATGACGGCGTATTATGGTTTATAATTTTTGCATAGTTTACTGTTGTACTGGATATTGGAAATATTCAAATATACTTTAGTGTATCTATACAAATGTTTAAAATTGGAGTGTCTGTTTGTAATATTAAAATAACCGCTTTTTACTAAATGCATCTGTATGTATACACGGTACATATACCAAAATCTGTCTGTCTGTTTGTTCCGGCTAATCTCTGGAACGGCTGGACCGATTTTGTCGGGACATCCACTGGCAGATAGCTGATGTAATAAGGAGTGACTTAGGCTACTTTTATTTTAGGATTACATAAAAAAATCAATTCAAACGCGTATGAAGCAACACAGCTAGTTTACAATATCAATGTATGTATACCTCAGCTATCTCTCCGATGTATATCGGCACGGTGGCGAACTGCATGCCCGTGGCGCAGCCCCACATGATCCTCGCGGCGTACATGGTGGGCAGGTCGCTGGCCACGCCGGCCAGCAGCCACCCGAGCAGCAGCGGCAGGTTCGAACCCATTATAATCCATTTTCGCCCCACGTACTTTGACAACGGGACTGTTATTAATGGGCCTGGAAGACAGCATATGGTTTTTCATTCTTTTATCCGTACTTAGTATAATGTACGAAATTAAAAAAAAAAACACTTTCACAATACCAATTTCAAACATAATTTTCATCATCAGACTATTTCAGTCTGTCAGTCCCACTTAGTTACATAGTCACAGGCACACTACACTACGTTAGCGAAGTCGCTTGTCTTGACTAGACAACGAACTTCTAAAACAATTCTACTTTAGGTCGGCTACCGAAGTTAAGTGATTATCAAAACTCACCGAACAGCCCGCCGAGAACGAGCAGAGAGCCAATCCATGACTCCTCTTGGAGCGTTGGCACCTTCGGCAAAGGGGACACCGGCAGCCGCAGCTGGGGGAACACGGGAGACGTCCAGCCCATCGACATCCCCGTACACAGACTGCCGTAGCTTGCTGCAAGGAAAAAAATAACCACTTTTTTAAAAATTACTGTACATGTGGTTTTTTCTTTTGTGTTCGCAATTCCTCTGTATTTTTTTTTAATGTTTGTTACCTCGGAGGTTTGCAATTTCTCTGTATTTTTTTTTAATGTTTGTTACCTCATAACTTTGAACTGCGTGGACCGATTTGGATATTTTTTTTTTAATCGAAAGGTTGTGTTTCCCGTGTGATCCCATTTTTTTACACTTTTAACGTTATATACGTATTATTTTGGGCCAAACAAAGCCCGCGAATAAAACCCTTCTTTCTTACTTTCTTTCTTTCGTTTATGACCGCATTCTTTTTAGTATTTTGCCCGTTGATAATGGTAAGTGAATGGCCGAGCCGGGGATTGTAAGTACTACTGAATTGATATTGATTTTAACACCAAAAATTTGTTATGTTTAGTTATAAAACTGTGGTACGTATTTAAGAATTGTCAAAGACAAAAACAGAGACAAAGACGTTTATTTGCACAAATATGGGTACATATAAAGATGTTACAGGTTTATTAGTTCAAGTCATGTTTTGCCTTTTGGATAAAACAAAATTCAATACAATGATGTGCGTTTAGATATACTATACTAGCTGTGCCCGCGACTTCGTCCGCGTTTAAATTTCAGTAAAATCTAAAAAGATTTATACAAACTTTCATCCCCTATTTTATCCCCTTAGAGTGTAATTTATTAAAATCCTTTCTTAGGGGATGCCTATGTCATAGTAGCTTTATGCATGCACAGTCTCAGCCCGATCGGTTTAAAATTCTCAAAGTTTCATACAAACTTGACCCTCCCATTTCGCCCCCTTAGGGGTTGAATTTCATAAAATCCCGTCTTAGTGAGCACTTACGTCCTTAAAAGAACCCGCATGTAAAATTTGAAACTCCTAGCACATGTAGTTTCTGAGATTTCGTGATGAGTGAGTGAGTGAGTGAGTGAGTGAGTGAGTGACCTTTCGCTTTTTATATATATACATTTAGTCGCTATTGAGTGACTGTATTAGTAAGTGAGTTCTAAGATATTATTGTTATTGTTATAACAATGGTCCGTTCCGCCATTTTTAAATTCTCGTACGGTCAGCAATCTCAATGTACGGACCGTGCGGTCTGGTTCCGATGCACTTTGTATCTATTTTGGTATCGCGTCGTAAAACTAAAAGTTGTTCGCCATTCACCACATTAAAATACTTTTGTAAAATATTGCCGCTTTGGATTTCATTGCAATAGTGCGCCGTTTGACCTGTTTCATGTATCACGCGGTTGATGCGTACGCATACCGACCTTTTGGTGTAGTTGTTAGAAACCATGACTGCTAGAAGTCGTGGGTTCGATTCCCAAGGGCAAATATTTGTACGATGAGCGCATTTGTTTGTTTTGTCTGGATGTAAAATGTATAATTATTATATAGCATGTATATATGCATGTTTATCAGCTGTCCGGTTAGTTGCTTCTATGTGACATGTCAACTCGACCCATCTCAACAAAATTACTGTAAATATGTTAGTTCGAAACTCTATATATTTTTCATAACTACACTTGGTAATATTTAGAATATAAATATTGGTAATTTAAAATGTACTATGTACCTAATGTTTAGCGTTTAAAAACTGCGAAATTGCCTAGTTAGTATATAAAAAAAAGTATTTGTAATGAAATCATATCAAAAGACTGCTAATTAATTAATCCTTACCGTTCTAAATCACGATCCGTACGGCTCGGTCGCTCCCCACTCCAACAATAAGCTTCGCTCTCGAATTAAAAACACTTGCTACCGTCATTAGGTTACGAGTTAACTTACGTGAATTGTAATTAGCGAAGGGCGAACGATTTGCTACTGTACGCTCAAAGAATTAAGGCACATTTTGCATTGAACGACATTCGATATAAGATGGAGATTGGAACAAAAATTTTATCGCTTTTCTATATACATTACGTATATAATTACGTCTATTAAAGCTTCGATCTACGCCAGTCGATATGTTTCAAATCGTCGCAATTGTTCATCCATTACTGATTGGATATGACGCAACAATATCGAGCGTCAATCAAAGCGGCAATGGAATGCGCGTCAGAAGAGATATCACGATTGACGTGTACAATTGTGTCTACTAATTAATCATGTTAGCTCTGATTAATTGTTATTGGAGTTGAGATGCGATTAATGAAGACGAAACTCTGGTTCCTTTGTTAATACGAATACTTATTGGTAATAAGATAAGGCATAAGAGGCTTTTTTATAAGCATTGTAAACAAGCAGATGGACCGTCTGATGGTAAGTGGTCATTCGTCAATAGACATTTGGAACATTCGAGGAGTTTAGGAGGAGAGCTTTTTAAGCGGCTTTCTTGTAGAGCCCCATGTGATAGCGCTCCGAGAATAATAACGATAATAACTGGGGACAATTCCAGATATTACTATCTGATTCCAAATTAGGCAACGGAATGCTTGTGTTATGGTAACCAGATAGCTTATGGCGAAAAGTAGCATTATGGCGAGCGGAACCGCTGGACGCAACCAGCGAAATACAAATATGAAGTCTCAACAAACACCTAGTACCGTAAGAATCAACAAGTTTTTCATATTCAAAATGGTTGTCACGACTGTCATCCACAAATGGGATCCATCAAAATTCAATAACCGCTGATTACACGGATATCGGCCGCGGACCGTTGGCCTCACGATCTCGTTACCTCACAGTATACAATATGAGGCACCGAAACACCACTTCTATTCCCAACGATTGACGACTAAGCGAGGGAACGAGTATCGCTAACTCCAAAATGCATATGACAAAATGAACGACTCACCGGATCATTCGTCCCTTGTTGGGGCATTAAAAAAAGATATACTGAAAATGGTAGAATAAAGATTAAAAAAAAACCACAAAGCAATAAATGAAAACAGTGAGAAACGACAAAAGAAAAAACAAGGAAATTACCAGTGACAAAATGTTGAAAAATGATATATGATAATATGAGACGTAGCCATTGGTATTTCATCTAATTTAATTTAATTTAATTGGCTTTGCCTTTTAATCATTGACAATGCCATTTAATCATTAGCATTTAATAATTGGCATTGCCATTTAATCATTACCATTACCATTTAATAATTGGCTTTGCCATTAAATCATTGCCATTTCCATTTAGTAATTGGCACTGCCATTGCCCCTTAATAAACTCAACAGTCTATTGCTCGAGATATCACATTCAATGTAGGTAATTACATTATAAAAAGAAAATATGTATCTGATTAAAATACAGATTAGCTGTAAAATAAAATAATTTTATATTAAAGGTAAGACGCTTGGTTACTAGTCAATTTGTCATTTATGGTTGTCACGAGAAATATTAAGTAACTGTCACATTCCTATTTGTCATTTTGTGGATTTTGTGACACCTTTAGTTAATATTAGCTTTAACTATTTTTATTTACTCGTAAAGTTATTTCTATTTATGTACCTATATTCTGGTTAAAATCGTCTTCATAATGAATTATTGTAGTGTTTCAGACTTATATTGAAATAGCCAGTGTTATGGTATGGTTCAAGCATATTTTAAACATTCGTGGAGCAGTGCTAACTTGATAGTTTCGATTTCAGTCTCCCTACAAGTTTACAGGATACAAATCCAGTTACCACTGATTTTTGACGGTTTGCTTCAAAATCAAATATCAATCTCTACATATATCAGTGCAGGAAAACATCGCGAGCAAACCTGTACCCCTCAAAGCTTTCTGTAGTATTCTTCTAGATATGTATTCACCAAAACCGCACTTGGCCAGCGTGGTAAGCAGCGACTTAAAACCTTATTATGACAGGAGATGTGTGCAATAGTGCAACAATAGAAATTGTTAAGAAAACCTTTCATATTGACATATCTGAGACGTAAACATTTTTCTTTTCTAGTACTACCTTTCCGTCAATCAAGCATTACAATCTCTCATTCCATTTAAGTTTTTTTTGATTAGAAGGCGTAAGGAAGTAGTTGAAAGTGGATAAAGGTGTCGACGCGGTGTGTTGAAACCTGAGTACCCGACTGACTTGTGGTTTTCGAGTTCGAAGCCGGCTAAGCAACGTAACTGTGATTGACATGTGAGTTTGTGGTTAATTATTGAAATATTTCTATAATTCCATCGATATGCCAGAAATGTGAATGATGTAAAAGAATTATTGACATTTCTAAAATTAAATTAAGGAATCACAATTAATTAAATTATAGGTAATATAAATATATATTGTTTTGAAGGAAGAAAACTGAGAGTTAACGCATAGCTTCATATATATATAGTATAGGAAAGCACATTCTACATAGATATTATATATTACTTTATTGGTCTCTGTAAACCATATGACATAATCTCTATGAGTTTCGAAGGCTTCAAACCCCAATAGGTTAACGATCGTGACTAAAGTATGACATATTTTTAAAATAAACAACCAAACTCATCAAACTAAAGCTGCAGTCAATGATATGTCACATATACAAAGCTCGTTATCGAAAGGTGACTAATCTTTTATTTAATAGGCAATGAGTAGCCAGTAATGACATTTTAAAAATACTTCATTTTAATAAGAAAATAAACACCTGCGCATAGAATGTTAAAAGTGCAAGTGAAACGGAGCTCCCTTTGCGGTCGTGAGTTCGACGTCTGCCTGGCAATCCGGTACCAATGAGATGTGTGTTAGTTGACACGTGTGTTCATTGATCCTAGACCGACTATTTCCCCGTAGGTTTGTATACGTACCTTTCGACTGAACCTCTTTGATTTTTAATAAACCGTCATCTGTTATGAGAAGGACGAAATAGTAAGAAACTTTTCAAGGAATCTAACGAGATGTAATGAGGTATACTATACAATGAGATTATTATAAGAACAGAGAAAACAGGAAAAATACGTGTGATTAATAAGATTGTCACGAAATAAAAAAGTGAAGACGACTTTGACAAAGAAACCGAAAAAGCCAAAAGTCTAACCGCCGACATTGAATAAATTCAAGGAACATTTCAAGATAATATCACTCAGTATTAAGACAGATTATGTAATTCTGGCAACACTTAAGAAGATGCGACGCCATTTATAACTCGCAACATTGACAGACAGACAGTGAGCGGCTCGGAAGTGCGCTTTCGTTTCCGCTAAAAATATCTTAATGTGTTAATAGGACAATGCAGTCTTTTACACGAGCGTAGCTTTTTTCCTCGTGATATCTGTCATTGTCTAACGGACATGCGAAAAACGGAACAGTTGCTTTGTTTAATTTCTCGTTTTTTTTTATTTTTAATTCAGAAAATATTATAATTGATTGTAATAATTGAATTTAAAATTGTTCCGATGAAAATTGAATGTAATGTTAAAGTTTCAAAAGGAGTCTTATTTAAATAAGGATTTCCACATACGTCCCATAGTATAGTATTTCCTGAGTTACCAGCGTGAATTTCGAAATCGCGGCAAACTGCAGTTGGGAGAAAGTTTCCAACTTGCAACGGAAACTGTAAGCTTTTCTTCGTGTATTTTCCGTAATAAATACTTAACTTAGTTCGTTGAGTTTCGGTAAATGGTTCGAGTTTACTATTAAGCGCTCTGTAATTGAATGAAGTACTAAGTGTAACAAATTTAACTAAGACGAGGAACTGTAACTAAATAAGGTGATTGGTTAAAGGACACAAATATCTATGGAGCTATTAAGTGACAATGATGTTATGTTTATCTTGACTCTGTATGAGTTTCAAAAAGAAATCAATTTCTGCTGCCATACAACAACTATGTACAGAGATCAAAATTAATTCGTCGAATCATTAAATTGCTGAATAATTAAAATTTCCACTAGGAGCGGATGAACGCTTATAAATTATTAATGCTTAAAACACTTTATTTATGTTTGATATATTGTATTCGGATAACTTCGTGTACCAGAAAGGGATAGAAACATATTATATTATACTATCATGCCGAGTTCTTTATCCTAACAAACCTTGTATACCTACTTCTGCTATATTTGTCACTCTCTTCACACATACGCACTGATTTCGAATACTCCCAACTCCTTCATAAACCAGTATCTGATTTGGTCGAGGTAGCACGGTCTTGGCGTTCCTTGGCACCTTGTCATTATTTAATCATCCGCCCTTTCCACGTGTCCGAACTATCGGAGCATAAACGTTTTCGTTAGTCAATAACATTAGAGTTGTTTAAATAGTGATACGGGTATGCACTAAACGTGATAGATGACCGCGCAGTAGCTTTTAAAAGTGGAGATTTTCAATTTCGCGAGGCCCCAACCACCCCGATCGCTCGATCAAGGTGATGGATAATGGAAGAGTTGACCAGCATCTTGTCTTTGATAGATCGGTACCATTAACATTTAGTGTATGTACATTGTACATACATAGAACTTTCTGGAACAGCTGGCAAAACGCTTATACAAGAACACATACCGTTTTTGTATGTTTTATTTTATGTCATACTTTTTGCTGTCCTTTCAATTGTTTGTATTCTGAACCGATTTCAAAACATCAGATACGCGTAATACCTACATGAAATACGTTTTGTTATAAATGCCTGCGAAAAAGTGGACCCATTCATAGACGAGGATCGATAGTTGAAAAATCTTATTACCTCTGTCCTTTTAAGTCGAACCGTCTAACGAAGTCGAATAGGATTATTTCTGATTGAGAGCCTGCGTAACCTGAATATATGAACGCTACGTTTTGTTCGTAGGCTATCTACAGAACAAATGGAACCCTGTGATGCCGGGATAAGGTTGTTATCAAAACTCAATACACATCAATTATTGCAACCAGTTCTGGCGATCATAATGCAAAACAGAATGAGCTTTATCATCATCGAACAGAGTCGATAATACAATAAGCTTCGGAATTTAGATCTAGGCCCCGATAAACAATGAGTAAAGCAAAATGAACT
This sequence comes from Agara michaeli, assembly GCA_018245675.1. NCBI lineage: Eukaryota > Metazoa > Arthropoda > Insecta > Lepidoptera > Hesperiidae > Agara > Agara michaeli. The sequence goes on along the minus strand of DWDX01005669.1, from coordinate 1,050 downwards.
TTATTTTATAGGCATAGAATTTTTAATAATGTTGTGAACACTGAAATTATTTGAACCGATTCTGTAGAATACCCGCACAAAGGAATTGGATCCATATGTTCGCTATATATAAGGTTGGTATTTGATTGTTTCATTTGGCTGTCGGTGATGCTGATTAAATCAACAACAACGTCAGCAGGCAAAGAGCTGAGTAATTAATTGATGTCGGCCATTATTTATTGTTTGGTAATATTTTGACATAATTTATTGAGTTGACAGGTTTCATCAACTTTGTGTCATTTAGATAAGCACTACGGACAATATATAAGGTTGACCGGCCTATGCTTACAGAAATGCGCTTTGAGCGGTCTACACAACCTTATCCTTATCATTAATATAAATGGTAGAAATACATTCACCAAGGGACACCATTACCTACGCCGCCCTAGACTGGTATTAGCTGATGTTTTTATGATGAAGCCTTTTATAGCTAAACGAAATTCGGTATGAGATAAGGTAGAACGGGGACAAAGGACCGATGTTAAAATTTGGATTGGTATTTTCAAATGGACAAGATCTCAATTTACATAGCGAATATCTCAAGATAGCTGCGGTTATGTCACGGTGCATGCAGCCATGCTCAATTGGCAGGAACATGCACGTATGTGTGCATATTATTGTGAAAGAACCACTAAAACAGACCTGAACCAAAAGCCATGTTACGTTTCAGATACAAATGTACATTATACATTGAAACAATTTAAAGGAATAGAAGAGTTTTAAAATATCCTTCTATGTAAATTTCAAATAGTTAAACGTCTGCAAGATTAAACTTGGTAAAGGCCAGACGGTACAAAAGTCTAGGATTGAAATAGATTCTGAACTTAGTTCACGGATGTTACGAAGCACTGTTAGGGTTTTCAACTGTTTTCGAGCGAAAGTTATTGATTGTTAATAACACATATTAAAATTTATTTTACCTTATAAATATTGGTAACAAACGTAACATCACGCCTGTAATCCCCTAAGGGGTAGGCAGAGGAGTGTAGTACACCCCCACAATTCACCAGT
>DWDX01005668.1:0-10324 GCA_018245675.1 Agara michaeli | reverse complement strand
ACACCTACTTAGTATTTTTAAATTAGCATATATGATATTTGTTACTAATTTTAAAAAAATGGTCTGAAGAAATAAATATCGTCAATTTATATTTACTTTCTACCTTCAGTATGTTATGCCTTCTAAAAGTATTTTGAACGAATAATTGTTGTTCGTAGAACTGCTACAAACTTGTGCATCATAAGTCTGTCGCACGCCGCACGTTTAATATTAACGGAAATACTTTTAATTTCAGTACTTCTCTCCGCGAGCAAGTTTTGTTAAAAGTTTGTAAAAGCGAGCGAACATATTATGAACGGCTGACTCTAACGTTTTTCTTGTTGATTGGATGGCCACGGTTATATTACCGATGTAGGTATTTGGTCTTCGGATCCAATCTATTCATATTACTCAGTAGTCCGACCTTGTGAACTAACTGAACGAGGCGGAAGCGAGCCGCGCCGGTCAACGGAACGTACACTAAATATTGGCTCTACTGAAAATAGATACAATTCCGCTAACGAACTGTATTCAATTTTCTTACTCGACTTTCTTGCTAGTAGCGCTGACTTCGAGCTAACGACCTAACGCTTCGAAATAATAAAACCACTTTTAGATAAATGTCCCATAATTACTAATATACAAGTTTCAACGTTCCGATAGCTTAGTCACGAGTAGTGTGACTTAATTACATGAGTCAGGACTAACTCGTATTAGAGGCAAATTAAAAATTTATTAAGTGCCTTTAAAATTATTTTTGAAAATTAGAAAAGTATGAAAAATTAGTACAGGACTAACAACTCCGCGTTCGTATTATTATGTAGATTGTAATCTTAATGTACAACAACGTTCTAGTCACTGTAAGCCCCGAACACCAAATATACCTACGATTTGTGTGCAAGTAGTAAAAGTATTATTTTCCGTGGTAATAATATTTCTTTTGGTAACATTACCCATGCAGACTCCGGGTTGATGTTCCATGTGGTAAGGCCAGGCATAGTCCGTCAGTTGCCAGTATTGTGTCAGCGCTGGAATATCAGTGAGCAGCATTTCCGGTTTCCCGGCTTCGATGACAAGCACCGTAGCTCGCGGCTTCTCTTCCGTGAGTCGCGCAGCTAACACGGACCCACTGGATCCTCCTCCAACAATAACGTAGTCATATTCTTCCAATGGCTGAGTAAAACCTGCAGAACGAGTTTTAATATACATGTTATTAATATTCTATATAAGATATTCCTTTGAAATATACATTACACAGAATGAAAATCACAAAAAATCTACAGGCAATTATCGCAATTTACATAAATCGTGTTTTTAATGTTAGTCAACCCGTTCCGAGGGTCTGGATTCAAATCCTGGATTTACAAAATACATACATTTCAGTGTAGGCAACCAGTATAGTAGCCTACGGGTTTAAATCCTTCTCACTGTGAGAGAAGACCCAGTAAGAGAAGACAGTGGACCATTAAAAGGTTTGAAAAAAACATCTACTGTACATACTGATAAAAGAAAAAGCAATGATCTAAAATCTTAAAATTTTATATAATATGTTAATTATAAATGCTCCTTCAGCTTCAAACTTTAAATCCATAGTGGTATTGGCCTAAGAAAGGTCCTAGAACTCTAATGTTACGTGCGAGAAGTCATGGAAACAACTTAATGTAAAAGATGTATTAATCGTAGAAATTTAATTCGGGTTTGTTCAAGATCATTTGCGTTATGTACGAATGTTATTTGTGGAGCGAAATTGTGAGTATAAAAATATAGTGGGGGAAGTGTGCATTACTTGATCTACATTACGGTGCGGTACGAACTTTTCATGGTTAAAACCGGCTTTTAGTTTGCTAGCACTTTACTTTATTCTGTTTAAAAGCTCCAAAAAATGGTTGCTGTTTCATTCATTTCAGATCCATACAGAAAGCACAATTATTATATCGATTGAATGTTATTTGAGCTGCCCGGCTATTAAAGAACAAATATCATGGTGAAAATTAAGATCAGTTGTCATTGTGCGTGAAAGAAAAATAAAGAAACACAAGAGGAACGTTTAAAGGTGGGTATTTGGCTCACAGAACAAAATCATCGTGTTTATGTAAACACACATAACAAACTATTGTTTCGTTAGCGAAACCTCTTTACCTTAATTACATGCTACGTGTTGCCTGACGGTCCCGTCCATACACATATTCATAGTTACTACTGGAATTGCAGTTGTTTGAAACTTTTATACCTATTTAAACTATAATGTTTAACAAGTTAAATACCCTTAAAAGGGACAGCCTGCAGCGCACAGCAGCCGTGAATGTTATTGTACATTAAATTATGACAAACTTCTCTAACAGCTATGTATCCAGTATCGGTTGTTCTAATTGTATTTCTGATTTATTTTCATGTAACTACCTGATCAAGATACTGAACTTGTTATGAAATGATGAAACTTACTATAACATGAAATTTAAAAAGTGTATCTTGATTTGCGTAAACATTGAGCCATCTTTAACCACACAATTGTCTATAAAAAGACAAGTGCTCACTGATTGATACATTGCAGAGCCTAAACTATTCATGTTAGGTACATAACATAACATTTGGATAATGGATTCCTTTTATGTCACAGGCACCATAACGAAATATTTGTTCAAATTCCACCCCTAAATGGTTTAATTAGAGGTTAAAAGTTTGTTCAAAAATCTGCCAATTTTGAGGCAAGCACTATGAAAAATGGTATTTAGCTTTTTGTTTAGAAATAAATAAATTCGTGTAATAATAAGTGATAAGGTACTTTGTTAGATTATACTTTTACTGGTTTGCGCCTCGCACTCGACAAACATTTCAATCTTCGCGTCCGCGCTACTTCGAGTCCGCGCTACTTCGAGCTAAGCCAAATACAAATAGTCGTGTCAAGTGCGCACGCTAACGGTAACTTTACTTCAGACTTCTTATTTTTGACCCAGTAATAAATATATCATTTTATTTTTTTTATGCAATTTAATAAATACATAGAAAATTCTTCTGTCCGTGTGTTCTGTACTTTTTATGTTGAGTTTCATATAATCTAACCAAACAATAACGAACCTACGTAAAACATAATTTACACTGTAATTTTAAACCACTATAACATCATAGTATATGCGTAATGCTGTTTTTTGCATCATTTAATTTTGTTCATGTACGATAATTTTAATATCATCTCATGATCACATTAAATGATTTTTTGTCAATGTATATCAATATATCGATTATATTAATGCGTGTTGTTCAGTAAAATATAAAGCACGCGTACATATGCAACATTTATAAATACATATACATATGTATAAATAAGATTTTAGCGCATAAAATGAATATATGCTCTTTGACATATTAAATATTTTTTATGACAAAATTTTTATTTACGACTTATAGGTACTTACATATCTGTTTTAAGCTACTTATACATCTGTTTTAAGCTACTTACATATAGGTAGTTACATATCTGTTTTATCTTTCTATCTGTTTGCCATCTTTACTGCATTTTTATACTTTGCTTTGACGTCCGGCGTTGCAGAACTTTAAAGTTTACGGAAATAAAATCTCCTTGTTTTTTGTCAGTACGTAATGGTCATCCAGCGATAAAACAACCAAATAAGACGAAATGGATCGTTGCGCGCGGGCTCCATCTCTCATGATGGGATATATGATAATAAAAAGCTTTTATTGACTTTATATGCACGCTTTTACTTTTAAATTAATAAAAATAAAATAGCCTCCATTGTTCAATAACTATTTGGTAACATATAGAACTGCCGTCACATTACGTACAACATACAAACAACCCCAATTTCTCATAAAGGTTGGCGGACTCAATTTTTTTTTATCGGCTACGGGTCTGACAACCTATAAATTATATTTTGTTTTGCATAAAAACCAGCTTACACTTTTAATGCTCATATGCAATTGCAATATAAAATGATAAGTTTTATTTAACTTTAGCTAGGTCTATATTTCTCCGGGATATTCTTCGAAATAGTCAAACCGATACTGACAGCATTTTCAAAGAAGGTAGAGAATTTTGCAAGATCTGGTCTACTTATATTATACATATTTCTACATATATTGATATAGATCTTTTTCTCGAGCACCAATATCTACAGACACTTTAATATTACTGGGATAACATAGTAGTTTCGACAGTAGTCATGCAGCAGATGCAGTATATGTAATTGGTTGCAACCATATGTACAAAATGTATCAATATTTCAATAGTAAAAAAGTAACTTATGAATATTATTACATATTCTAACACTGGTCTACAATTTCGACCATGAACATTGTTGAACAAGCGCGGGAAACGTTATTGTCTTAATATTCACTTATCAAGATCGCTTGCGCTATATCGGCGTATCCAATAACACGTACTTTTGTCATTCTTTTGATGCCGAATGTGGGAATTTATCGAGGTTCAATATATATGTACATATGTATAAACGGCTGCAAGAATGTTACAAAATCAGAATGACTTAAGCGAAAAAAATGGGATCGCAAGGTTATGAAAAACATAAGATTTTAGATTACTTCATTGAAATAATTTAGGACGATCAAAAACCCGTTATACTCTATTTGCTTTGTATAAAAAAAAACTTAATTTAAACAGATGCTAATCATACAAATCAATTCACATGCACGTACATGGATATTTTAAATCGAAAACTCATTAAAATAACTTTATCATCTTGCACTTATTACAAGCGTTTGTACAATAAATTGATAGTTCTCATAATCGCAACAGTCTATACGGTTTGCATAAAGTTATCAGATATGCGACTTACCTTTTGGCAACGGGTAGGTATCTCGCAGGAAATCGAAGGGATCATTGGGATTCGTTGGCGAATAATTGACTGCCACAGTCTGTAACATCATATTCACTATTGGACTTTGCGGATAGGACCAGAAGGCGAAGCGTGCTTTTCTCGGCGAATTCTTTATATTATCATTTTGCGTATCTACTGCGCCTTTCTTATTATCAATATTGGGATCACTGCCATTATTTAATGGATATGGCCAAAGAATGCGCCCCTTTCTATTTGTTTGGGCATTATTGTCAAAATTTGTATTTATGCTATTGTCTGATTCAATTTCAATTGCAGCATATTCGTCGTCGTCGTAATTTTCGGCATTAGCACAAGACAATATCGCCAAACACAGTCCTATTTGTACAAAGCGCTTCATATTCCTGAAACAAAAATTTTGTTGGGGCGTTATCCCTTAGTTGATTGAGTTGTAATGCGTTAATTCTAATCTCCGCTCCCCATAAACGCATACCACTGATTAACGTCAATAGTTCACTGTTGGTCGAACCATGGTTACCGGGGTTTTGTTCACTTTCCGCGGTTTTGTTTCTTTTTTAAATTAAGAGAGAGTTTAGTAGAGAGAATTAAGTAGAGGGGCGAAAATTTAGAGTTATATGTATTTTTTATTGTCAAATCATAAAAAAGTATCTAAGTACAAAATTTAATACGTTTGTTTCTGTAAAATTTCCAGTGTACTAAAACTGTTTAATAAATAAATAAAAGTTAAAATTTTTTTTTTTTCAAAAAATAAAGAATATATTTTTGGGATGGATCACCCATATCAGTTAGGGGTATGAAAAATAGTTTACGTCTTATTCTCAGACCTACTGAGTATACATACAATATTTCATAACAATCGATCGAGCCGTTCCGGAGGAGTTTTGTTACAAACATTACGACACGAGAATTTTATATATTAGATTTACATTAAGTTACTAACCTTTTTTTTACTTTCTCGTACTGTGTCGAGTTCTAGCGTGTTTTTATAATGAAAAAAAAATTAATCGCGAAATCGATTATTAAACTATAGCACTAATAAATTATAATAATATTAATATATTCTGGTACTCACTGTTGATATAATTATTTCCTAGCGAATATTCAAATTTGTTGTCGCAGACGTGCCGTGGTGGTGGCATGTGGACCGCGAGTGACTGCTTTGGGTTCAAGCTCACACCTCCACATCTCCTTGACCGTGCACTTGGATATACCGCTATCTGCGTAAACTCTAATGTGACCATTATTTTGTCTTCAGAACCGGACCGTTACTTATATTAAAGGCACAAACTTTTACAAACACCAATAATTTAATTATTTTATCACAAGTTGATTTTGCCGTAGGTGTAAAGTTTTAATGCACAAGTTGTTTTTGCCGTAATTTTTAAAGTACAAATTATTTTTGCCGTACGTTTTAAGGCAATACTTCAAGGAATAATAATACACATTGATTTAGATAAAGTCAATTTAAGAGACGTAATAGCTATAACAGAGAAAGATCTGCAAATGCGGTATTTTCAGGTAAAACGACCTGTATGGCCACTCTGTATTGGCCAATATTGAGGGATTCGATATATGTACGTACATAACTATTTGCATTCACATTTGCACGTTTTTAACCGAATAGCATATGGATCGTAACAATTTCATTTTGGGAAGAGCTTTTTTAATTTCTTGTGTCCATATTATTACTTATGATGCGCATTTAAAACATTATAGCTTTGTTTCGTGCTTTTTTAATCATATTTTAAAATATTTATTTTTAGTTTATTTTTATATGCATAAAATATTATTTCGCCTTTGTATTCGCAGATTTATCTTAACTACCGGTGCGGTCTGTAGTTTCTTAGGTTACAGATTTTACTTACCTTACAATAAATGTAACTTTTATCTTAAGTATTATAATCTCTTTATATGCAAATGTTATGAATATACATAAACCGTTGTTTCCCAAACTAGAGGTTTCCTGTTTATTCTGCACATTACCTCTGTGGGTAAATATGGGCGTGCATGTTAAACAAACGATGTTTTATATTATTTAATATTAATAAGAAACGGAAAATGGTAAGCGTTTTACTATAATAATATATATGATATATGCTAGTCTCTATGGGAAAGAAAAGTCAATTAAGCTAAAGACAATATATCCATATGCATTAAAAGTAAAAAATAATGATATTTAGATTATTACAAAACAAAAAACAGACGAATTGAGAACCTCCACCTTTTTTGGAAGTCGGTTAAAAACATACATGTAGGTACCAATAACTATAATAACGCATATTTCTAAAATAAATACGATATGCTGTAATTGTCGTGAAGTGCGAATTTTAGGTAACAAAGGACTAACGTACTTCGGTGCCGAACCGTAACCGAAATACGCGGCCCGTAGCCAACGAGAGAACCTTGCAACTTTCATCGTAAACTTCACGTTCTATGGCGAATCCCCGCTGATCCATTATTTATTAACAACTCTTTTCCGATATTACTTACAACTAAATCTCACGCAACGCAAGTAAATAAGAAACTATAAGACAAATTTACTAGCTTAAAACGAGTTATCGGCATGTTTCCGCCTTGTGTACCTGTAACATACATACTTTATGAAAATTAAAAATGCACTCCGCGAAGTTATTATTTTGAATTTTTATTTCTGTGAATATCATTGCTGTTGCAATTAATTGTTCTTGTGGCTTAACAGTGTTTTATAATGATAACCTGATAACGATATAGTTTTAAATTTAAATTACAGCATTATATGTCAGATGGGTTCGGTCAACCGCATTTCGTACGATAGCTTAACGTAAATTAAACACGTCGAATATAATTAGCTATGATCCTAAAATGTATAATTATCTCACAGATTTACACAAACGTAGACATGAACAAGAGGTTAGTTATATCCATTGTTTTCGTATCGAATAATGGAAGGTTTTTGTTATCTTAACGACAAAGTATATATTACCTAAGCTTTAACCTTTACTACGTATTAACATAAATCTTCATGGTTACAGGAGCAATTAAATCTTTATAACATATATATAAATGATTTCCTTTTTAATTTGTACATGATGCTTTAATTATCTCTTTTACGTTCCGATGTTGGTCACAATTCTCTTTTAGAAATGAGTAAACTTAAGACAAGATAGTATTCAGCGCAGTCAGAGACGGTTTGAAAAATTTTACTGTCCTTAGAGAAGATTTTGAAGTCTATGGTGTATACATATTATCACGGTATTTTCTTTCAGCATTAGCTCTAACTGAGAAGTTTAATCGTGAAAAATTGTATATATAGGTACAAAGTACATACATAGTAATGTTATTATGATGAATGAATTTTTGGTTAAACAGTGTAGGTGGACAAGAGGGGAATGACTAAAACTAACAAATGTCATATTAAGTCCAAATTGGATTGAAGGTAAAATGTACATATAACATGTCCTTCTTTCAGCAGCTATTACCGCCTTCATACTCAGGACAGAAAACATATCAGTTTAGCTCTTGTTTACTGTTAGGGCTATTGTAGTAAGCCAGGAGCCCGGAGGTCTAATTTTTGTGATACCTTTTAAACTTTTTCGTACATTTTATATAACTAGTGGACGCCTAGGGGTCGAAAATCGACCGTAGTTAAATTAAATCAATTTTTAAATTTGAATACATTCTCTACAATTTTTTCTGTGTATAAATTTTCGGGTTATTGAAAAAACACGAACGGTACAATAAATGAGGTTTAATTTAATTAATTTGTACTTAAAAGCGTTATTTGGCATTTCATTGGACTTTTTGTTTGACATTGACAATCAGAATGTAAACAATGAACGATGAAACTATTTTATTGAATTTTCACGTGTGTGTGTGTGTGTTAACGCATTGAAGCGAGGGTCATGTTTTATTTATTGATTTAATGTACTTTATAAGCATTATTATTGAAAAATATTAGCGTTCTGAACTTCTCCTACACATAAACTATAAGTGTGCCAAATTTCATACTCCTCCGTCCCCGCAATTTTCGTAAAAAGAGGTCCCAAGTTTTTGCTTCACGTATTAATATATAGATAACGACATATCTTTATTGATATTGTTTCTAATGTGTTCGTTTTGCTATTACACCAAATACACAATTTAATTAGGTTATAGAGCACGAGGAATGTGTACATATGCAGTATTCTTTTTGTCGCAATTATAATGCTTTGCTAGAATAATGTACGTTGTAGTGGATAACAGACAACGATGCGTACAAAAAATGCAGCAGGTGCAAAAACCTGTTCGCCTGCTCTGAAGACCCGGAGTGATAACTTCGATGGCGATGCATTAAATTGAAGGCTCTTGAGGGTACACGAGACGAACTGATTTCGCGATTTTTTTATTTTGAATGTTTTTATATTCTACCTATCATTATAGGCTAAGAAAACCACTAAGAGATATGAATTGTCTTCTTCGGTAAATGCAAATGTTTCATAACTTTTAAACATATTGATATATTTAATAGAACTTGTGAATGAAACATATAATATATATTTTAATAATACCAAAACATTTTAACTGTGTTCAAACAGATTTACCGCCTCTAAAAGGCCTCGGAAAAAGTAAGCCAGGTTGAGATTTGCACAGATAATATCTAGGTTAATAATTATTTTGCTATCAATATTGTAATGAACGCACAAGTCACATTAATGTTCGCTGCTCCATTTGTACATAATGTAATTTTAATATGTGTGAATAGGAGCTGATTTGACCAAATAAATATCTATCTACCGATTTGCTGGATTGTTTCGATATTTGATAGACATAATATAAAATGTAATTAAAAATTGTAACATGTTTTACTTATATTTTCTTGTATTTCTTACTGCTGGGCTGGGCTTAATTTTAATGAAGATTATATTTGCTTTTGATCACTTGCTTTTTGCTCTGATTTCAACTAAGCAACTGTAAGATGTACTCGAAAAACAATTATCAAGTTTGTTATTTCAACGGTAATAAAATTCCCTTAAAATATGAAATATTAAAATACAGTTAATATTGACAGGCGATCGTCCTCATAACGATCGTTTAGCTATCGAACCACGTAAGGTCATTGATCGTATAAAATTCGTTCTCTAATAACCTTAATCGGTCTCCTGATCCGACTGGTGGAGTTCTGTTATGAGATGCATACGTTCTATAACGGTTCGTTACAGTTCCGTTACATTTCCCACTTACTGCATTTGTATGTAGCTCGTAGGGCTTACACCGTCAAGGATGAATCTCTATTGAATTTAAGAAACGGATTCAAAATCGGCCTTAAAACGGTAGAGATCTTTCATGGTTATCAATTGGCAGTAACGATATTTGATACATATTTTTGCTTATCTAATAAATGTTTATACTTTCAAATTAAGCAACTTATGTAATATGTTTCCAAAGGTCCTTTGACTTTTATTTTAATCTATACTTTTAAAATAAATCTATACTAATATTATAAAGCTGAAGAGTTTGTTTGTTTGTTTGTTTGTTTGAACGCGCTAATCTCAGGAACT
>DWDX01005667.1:0-10326 GCA_018245675.1 Agara michaeli | reverse complement strand
CCAGACTCTGAGTCACTACTAGAAATTCTAAATTAGAAAAATCCAGCAGTACCCAACCCGGGATTTGAACCCAGGACGTCTCGATCGGCAGTCGCGCTGGCAACCGCCCGACCAACGAGGCAGTCAAGGCAGGTGGTTGAGCGACCGTTTTCTATAATATCGTTTGTCCGTTTGTAAGAGATAGTGTTCAAACCGATTTGATAAGACTTCCACGAGAAGATAGAACAGTTTATAGGGTTAACATTTATAGTACTTTTTAGTACAAAAATATTCAGGTCTCCTGCATGTAAATTAAAGAACGTAACATCACGCCTGTAATCCCCTAAGGGGTAGGCAGAGGAGTGTAAATTGAAAAATCTTTTAAAATTATGGCCAGATTGAATTTACGTAAGTGAGTTGCAATATAATGTGCAACAATTATGAAATATTCAATTTAATCAATACCTAAATATCTATTCACATTAAATCTAAGTAGGCTTAAAACTAGAGGGTTCAAAGGCCTACTTAATGCTTAATGTCATTCCATCTAAGTCTACCCCGGAGTGAGAATGATTATTTATGGAAGGTATGAAAACAGTATACTGTTTGTTCATTATAATTAACAATTCGATTTTATTTTCATTTACTGTTAGCGAAAAAACATTATACAAAAGGGGATTACGTAACTGTTTGCAGCGCTATTCGCCGCAAGTTCACTAGACACGACCGTTTTAATGAGCTCATTACTGCATCGCAGCGGCACGTAACATTTGCATATCACCTGTCGCTTATTAACGGCGGGGATAACCGTAGCTAACTGAAAATTCGTTTTGTAAAATCCGATTATACGAAAAGAATCACACTGAAATGTAGATCTTGGTGTTACAATGAAAAAATATTGTACGAAAAATGTACTAACCCTGCTGTTTAAACACAGATCACACATAATAAGTAAAATATTTGACAAAGTTTTCAGAGCACTTTACTAACTAATCACCCCCATTCAACATCTCAAAATTTTCGGTCGTGTGAAAACTTAATAATTGTTGAGAAAAGAAAAAAAGATTTTGAAAGTTTTCTTACAGTCAAAATATCCCCATTTAAATATCATCAAAATGACTTCCGTGGCAAAGCCACGAATAAGAAACGAATAATACAATTTATAGGAATTTGTTTCTAAATGTGTAACGAAACTACACAATCAATCAAGTGAATTTAGGTACTAGATATCAAAAGCGGCGCTGCACCAAACAGGAGAACATAACCTCAACACAATCCGTCAAACAGGTAGGTCCGTTCGTTGATTTCCTCTCCACTTCATCATAGGCTATTAAAGCAGGGATACCTCATGCCCAGCGAGAATCCAATCGGAAAACCATATCTAAGAAAATAGAGCATTGATGGATGTAGCATGACGATGTAGTAGATATGCAGTGAAGTAGATATCTTAAACACGATATTGCAAAGTCTCATAGCTGGGCAAAACAGTTGCACAATAGAGATCTAAACATGTATGATTGTTTATATTCAAGAAAATATAGTAATCTTAGCTCGATAGATATTCACAACAAACACTTCAAAAATATACTTCAAACACATAACAAACAAACTACCTTTACATCTGGTCTGTGCTCTTACATCGAGAGATGAATTGATATTTGCGGGCTTCGCACACGAAATCCGGTAATAAATATCCCACCCTCATTAATTTGCGCCAATGCGATACGATGGAATCATGGGCACACCTACCGACAGTAGGTACACCAAACGATAATGATATGCATAGACTAAACATAGTTCTTCGGTGAAATGGTAAAAAAGGTAACATAGCCGGATATGATCTGTGAACATATGAAACGCGGAACGTTAATGGGTCATATAGGAATCGTTAATTGTAAATCATAAGTCTACTATTTGCAATCAACCAATTATAAATTTAAAGAAATATACAGGAGTAATATAACCAAAGAAATGTTTCAGTGTTTTATATCGAAGTATATTGCAGTGAAATAGTCAAATGTTTCCTATTTAATTAATTCTTTACCTATTTGATTTCCGTGCAAATATACTCGTACATATAATCTATATTCCGACATGTCCCGAATACATTTGATGTCTACTCAGCATTCGTACGACGTCATCAGACTGCCAGCGGTAATATATGCGATCCGTGGCATCTGTACACGGCGAAAAATCGATTGCACGCCGATTTGAACGACAATAATGAGATTTAAAATTGCAAAGTAATTAATGAGGATTAGTAATGCTCGAACAGTGATTGATGCGGCCCGGATATGCGCGGCGGTAATATAGTTTTCTGTGATATGTAAGCAATTCGATTGTAAAAATCCGATTGAGAACTTAACTGTACACTAACCCAACATCTATAAGTCAATAAAAATTGTATATAAACGCCTATGTTGACCTTTTATTGTAATATTGTATGATAGCTAAGCGTCCATATAATTAGAAATATTACTCCGCTGCCATTAACAGGAGCATATCATTTAAGCCCATTCTCACATAAAATCGTTCCGCTGTTCATGTTTTACAGAAATAGACTGAATACCCAGCTTTTAGACATGCTTGCGATGTATACCCTACGCTGCACCTCACCGTCAGATCGTAGCCAACCGCACGCCTATTTTGTAATAAAAACATTGGTAATGGTCGATTCATCCCGCAATATCTATTTATATGGCAGCTGTATGTCTGTATATGAAGCATACAAGGAGAGAAATAAAAAGTTTAAAATAAAACTATGTAGTGTTGGTAACACGATATCACGAGAAATAGCAAGCGGTCATAATGGCCACTGCCGCCATAAAGTGTGTAACCTACCTTATACATGACTGTTAATTTCGGTTAATACCATTAATTTGATGAATTGTTACAATTTACGTTTTATAATATAGCTTTATAGGACTGGTTTACGACTACTTTTAAAATTAACGTTACATTTTATTACGCTAAGTAATAATGAGCTGATATTTTTGCCTGAAACTCATTTTGTCGGCAACTGTTTGCAATTAATTACGACAATCAATAATTTCGCGCTCCGCCGAGCGACAACAACACTGCAGCGCGATAACGTTATCTACTGCCGAAATGCGCTCTCATTATGTACGGCACATCTCATTATGTACTCGTTTCAAGTTTCCATATAATGTGATCGTGTTCGAACATTTTTGATATGCGTATTGGTAAAGTGATATAGATATCACTTGTACAGAGGTGTTTCAATGAGGATTACGGATTTAATATGTCAATAATATTAATAATAACATCTTAGGACAACTCGCATAGTCATCTATGTGATCTCAGAGCCCTTAGGGCCTTCCTAAGCTACAGTAACCTGAACATTGAGGAACATCTGTAAAACTACAGGAATACATCGGTAGATAATTATACACCCAGACAAAAAAAAACCCATATGCTTATTGCAAAAAAAATTTTTCATTACCTATAACGCCGGGAATCATCAGTCATTATCTCTAATCACTGGACCAACGAGCCATAGAAAGTTACGTATGTGTTTAAATTGAAACTCTACAAATTTTGCACCAAACTAGTTAAGTATTTTGGTATTCATCTGAACTAACTGAGTTCAGATGAATAATATAAAACTACCAGTTAAAAAAGGAGGTAAACTTTCATCGGTTCTGCATAAATGTGTATTTAAATAAATGAGTAGATTAAGTTTATAAAGTCAGTACACGTAACGAATCATCGTCCATCTTTATCCGCAAATATGGCAACCGGCACGTCGCACTTCGGGCGGCTGCAAATAGTTTTACATTGGTTTATTTAAAAATAATAAAGACTCACAATCATTCAGTGACTATGAATCTCAAGTACTTGTAACTGGAACCTTTCATAGGAAAACTTTAAAGGCTTTTTCTAGGCATATTTGGTCTTTATCCATCTCAAGATGATTCTTATACTCTCTATCAGGCGGGACAGAGCTATCAAGTAATACAAAAGGGGATACGTACTCAATTTATATTGCCCTTGAAGGAAAAAAACACGAAAGCGACACAGATGTATTCCTTAATTAATAACGCCTGTTTTAACGCATGTCTAGATATCTAGATAACGTAAAATACTTGCTAGAATAGATAAAATACATGCAACCCTTAAAAGTATCATTTACTAGTGTCAGTCTTAATTTTTCTTCAACATTTTTTATTGTTCCTCTGTTGGACACGTAACTCTTTTTTTAATGAGGTTAAAAACAACGACGCTTCCAGCCAAGTGATACTTGATAAACCTTTTACATATCAGGAAACATTATGCAGAAGTCGAAGATATGCAGATTTCATTACGATGTTCGCCGTTACACCGAGTGCTATTTAATTTTAAGCTTACATTTAAGCTTTTATAATTTAATTACTACAACTATTGTCAAAATAAAATGCTGATGAAAATGAAAGGCGAGCTTATCATTGCGTCATTTTCATAATGCAGCCGTGCATTTTAGCGCTGCTCTATAATGCAAGTGAATGCCCGACGCCACGCGGACACAACGTATTAATTACATATATCGCTTAATTATTGATTTTTAGCATTAAATACACGAACATTTTGGCTTCGGCCGCCCGTTGCCAGATTTATGCCTCGCCTGTAATATATTGCATCTAAATAACATTTACGGATAATGCACTGACGCGCGTTCATTGGATATAAAATAAAAACGGTTTATGTGGCTTTATGAAACCACGGTAAAAGTGAAACTTTTTTTCACATTATAGATATTTAACTAAAAATTTTCGAAATAATATTCCATTAAGGGTATAAAAATAGCTTCATCAATCTTAATTTTATACTTGGAAAATGGGAATGATGAATGATGGTGATGAATACACGGTCATCTGATGGAACTATAGACGCCGCCATATTGGCCTCGGCAGCTCTGACGAGCGCCTTTCACTTTATCCCTACTCCGCGGCCGACCATCACGCGACATGCGACACACAAACCAAAAAATTTGAGACGATGTAATAAAAGTTTCACTTTAACAATACATATTATTAATACACAGCCCATGCACAGAGGTTTCCAAATTGTAACGAAGAAACATTTAGTGACTTACGTCAAATGACTTTTTGGGCTATTTAATATTGAACACAAAATGTATATGCCACCTGAAATTCATATATGAATTTCTAAATATATATAATACACATGCTCATGCACATTGTACAAAAATTTGGTCTGTGTGACCAACGAACTTACAACCCCCGCCCCGCCCCGGTTCAGCAGTCAAGTTCAGTGACCTGTAGACCAACGGGAAAGTCTAATTGCACAGCTATTAGAACTTATAGCACATTTATTAACTATATGAGTGTTGTTAAATCATAAGCTTAATTTTGAATTCAAAAATTTACTTGTCATTAGAATCCAATTGTGGTATTCACTAAATTATATGTAACATAATCATTGAACATATTTATGGAAATTTATAAATAGAAATTAGAAAGTCAACCCAATTCACGAAATTCATTATACAAATGAGAGGAATTGGATCCAACATGTTCTGCACATTCTATCATGCACGGCGGTTAAGTTTTCGAGCGTTTGAATAATTAAAATCACATTTTTACTATGTATATTTATGGATATAATTTAACCCGCAGCGAAGATTTATATGCAAGCCAAATAAAAAGAGTTTTTTTCTCTGAGTGTTTTCCATCTTCATCTCTGTGAATTGTTAGTCATGAGAGCCCTTACATGGCCTTGTTTCATAAACGACTACCATGCATACGAAATGCTTGACATAAAAATAAACTAAGATTCTGTATTTCATTTAAATGTAACCTCTGCCTACTCGAATTCCATTACTTCGTTATTAATAAATAGTCGACTCTTTTGTTTATATCGCTATGGATGCACAATCTCCTTGATTGTGTTTTCTTTTCCTACTGAGATACCTTTTCCAACCCATTATTTTGTAGTTACATAGTTGGATACGGATCTACTCTCGTAATGAGGTGGTGTGCCAAGTTTAAATGAATATACCTTTTGCCTTCGGTCCCTTTAAAACCAAATCGTTTATTTATCATAGCATCACCTATACCTGTACCATATAACCTTACGACATTTAAAACTCAAATGTACAAAATGGGTAATCAAGTACCATCGTATATAGCCGACATTATCTGTAGACGAAGTAATAAAGCGACTTCTTTAACGTGTTGTAGAATTGAGAACTCATTTCCGTTGGCAGTATTTTCGAAGAACACTTCACAAATGTCTCACACAATTCTGAAACGATCACTTATTCAGTAGGGCGCTTCTGTAACCTCAGATAACGTGTTCCATCAAAACACTAATGATTATAATGTACTTAATTGACGGCACAAAAGTGCGCAATTCGGTTTGTGAACCGCCAAGAATGAACAGCCTCGAATAATTATATCTAAAAGGCAGTTTTATTAGGGGTGTTATTACGACGGAAGTTTTTGTTCGAATGAAATATAAAGTTTTCGCGCAATAATATCTAATTTGCTGTGTTTGTCCGAATAGGATACACTTGATACAAATTATTCAAGTTAATTTAGAGGGACCATTTTCTGTCAACCCTTATATTAATCGTATTTTACCTGTTCGCCACGGCTTGACCAGGGTAGACAGGGTCTGATATATATTATGTATCTACGTAAATACATATAGTAATACCACTGGAAACCCATGGACCCAAAAAGGAAAGGATCGTGAGATGTGACGATATTTTGGATAGAACTACTGATATATCCAGCACTGCAGTGATGTGGCCTGAAATAATTAACCTACATTGACTCCAAATTTTCTGATACTAACCATAACTAAGAAGGCAGGTAACTGCAGCAGTTACGCTAAAGGACTTGCTTTTGATGCTCAGAGATTTATTTACTTGATCTTTTAAATATACCTCTATATCAACCTTTTATGTAAAATTATAATTATTTTTTTTCCTTTTATTGAACAGATATGAAAGACATTAAAAGGGCGAACTTAATGCCTCATGGCATTGTGTCCACCGGTCAATACTTCCTGAATTATATGTATAATAAATGAAAAGAACTGCATTGGGTGCCAAAAAAACTGTAAAAGAAAAATATGATAAGTAGTAATAATAATTATATGTAATTCAACGATGGTTCAAGGTCATATGGTTAGCAAAGATGGAAATTTCCATAAAACAAAACAAAAAAATCCAATATAAATATTTCTATAAAAATTGTATACAACACAATAATTCGTGTATTCCACGTTTGAACGTTGAAGTTCCATTTCGACAAAGAGAGTAGAAAGTATTTTATAACAGTGTATTTTTTGAGTGAACGATTCCCGTAATGAAGGGAATGATGACATCCGGCGACGATACCGCGGCGTCCGTAACGACCGTCCGCTTTGACATTGACCTCCTCGCTAAGGCTTCACTTGGCACTAGGAAATTGGGTAAATTACTGCTTAATTGGTAAAATTTCATTTTAAGCTTTAATGAAAACGATATGCGGTACGTCAGTCATTTAATTTATTAGAAAATGATTACACTGTTCCAAATTTGAAATGGAAAGTTTATAAACCGGAAATCATTTGTGTGATAAGTATATTTGTTTATTGCGTCTGCGTGTACTAAATATAATTATACAATACATTAATATATACACTTATCGACTGCCCGGCTACCACCTCACTGGCCCTGGCACTTTAAAGCCTGCTCTGGAATCAAATTCGCGTGTGAAATTGTGCCAATTACTATTGTTATATGAACAGAGTTGTAACACTTAAAGCAACTTGTCGATATAATAGCGAACCACAACACAAATAGCGGGGCAGATAACATGATAACTACGTAATGGTATCGTAGCCCCTTCAAGGCGGATTTGGCACGATAAATGGAGAACGCTGATGAAACGTTAGCCAAAACTAGCACAGAATGTTCGACAGAAGGTTCAAACACAACCAAAGGAATGTCTATACGATTAAGATTAAGAACAAAGACATCATAATTATATTCAATTAAATTTATTAAAATAAAATTGTATTAATTAAAATTAAATTGAATTAATTAAAATTAAATTAAATTAATTAAAATTAAAATTAAATTGTATTAATTAAAAATCTGTTATATTAATTGAAATTAAAAATTATCTTAAGACGCAAACGCTAGCAACGCTACGCCAGAACGTAGACGCCCCTTCGCACAAGACAATGGCTCACTAATGTCACACTATGCAAACAATCCCAATAACGTATGTATAGTCTCGTATATTGAAATCAGTGTTGTGTTCCATGTCGTATAGTAGCTTCTGTTGACTTCGCGTTTCGTTACTCGAACCAAGACATATCCAGACTATAGATTCTATGGGAGCTATCAAGACAACGAGGTTCGTAAGATGAATTGTTTGACCTGAATGCAAATGGCGCAAGGGCTTTGGAGTATGATGGAACGGCTCCGCTCTACGGAGTGACAGTTTTAATTATAGAACCCCATATGTAAGCCACTCTATACAATTTTGTGGACGAAAACGCATGGTTTCTAGAAACACAACGCTTTTGTTATTATAATCTCTGCATTAACAAATATATTTGCATTTATTTTTTATGTCCTTTCGTCGATACTCATTTTCAATAACATATTCAGTTAACAATTGAAGGTCTACATTGCATTATGAACATATCACCTTAGAAAATGTTATATCTCGTATTAAAAAAAGTCGTGCACTCAATGTCATTTCCTTTTAGTAAATTACATAAGCGAGCATGCATGCAATTTTCGTCCGGCGACGCCACAATGAAACATATTTCTTCACCGCAAAAGGAACGTGATTTGCACAAATTTTCAAGCGTTCAACTCGCCCGATTACGCCTCAGTCGGTAGATTCGCCTATTCAGAAGCAGAAATGTCAATCATTACGCTTATTTGAATAAATCCCCGAACAATTTCCGCGCATCTTATTCTCGTATACCACTGTTGACTTATTGAACGAGTTCAACACATCCGTCCGCACGTACTGTGCAAATAACTTAATGTTTCTATCATCAAATCGAAACATACTAGAATAAATGGCTTTGTTTAGTGAAGCTACTACTGATACTAAACATATAGCAAGGTATTTTACTCTTATGTGAATTATCAATCTCCGATTTAGATACAAGGATGAATAGTCCTATTTGGAATCGCAAAATTATTTATTAAGCTTTTCCAAAATAGAGAAATATTATAATAAATAAATCAAAGTGTGTAAAGTCTCACAACTAGACCATAGGAACCAATTTACGCCGCAACATCGTATAACCCTCGGAACCACAAAACCGTGCGATACAATGTATTAATTCTCCCTGTCAGCGGCGGAGGTAGACCGCTAAATATATCGAGAGGGTCAGTCTACAGTACATTCCAGTTAAATATCTGACAGGTATAGATCACTGGAACAACGGGACCCT
This sequence comes from Agara michaeli, assembly GCA_018245675.1. Classification (NCBI taxonomy): domain Eukaryota; kingdom Metazoa; phylum Arthropoda; class Insecta; order Lepidoptera; family Hesperiidae; genus Agara; species Agara michaeli. The sequence continues at coordinate 915 of DWDX01005667.1, read as the reverse complement.
CGAATATCGGAATTCCTGCAGACTATCTCCGACAATACCCTGATTTAATCCGTCATGCTATCTCTCTTACACAACAGTGGTGGCTACGATTTATTTGCATCGAACGAGCGGTAAATTTGCACACGCGGTGCAAATTCCAAGTTTGATCAAAGGGGTACTATCATTCAAAATGGCGGAGATCGGAAGTATAAGAAAATGAATTGAAAATTCAATTTTAACTATTTGACAGATTCTCACTACGTTTCGCGTAACCTTTACTTTATGTTATTATTATAACATCGCGCAAAATTTCGCACCAGAAAGAATCCCGTACGAAATATCTCTCATACTTACTGCACTCCGATTTCGTAGACTTGACCAAGTGTTTATGAACAGAAAGGCTATATTTGATTACTTCTATGCATCCGACTAGCACTAGCTACTTCAATTCAATTCAATTCACTGCTGGTTGATTGCAATTTCTTAGTACATAATGTGTACCATAGAGATAGAGTACGTAAATTGAAAGGGAAATGCGAACATGCATGCGATTACCTCTCTATGTAGAGACGATCGCACGTGCGACAACCCGATCATTCGCTACGATAAAGGAGCGTGCTCTAGAATGCTGATAGAGTAGAATTAATACTCCTACTATATTGATAGAGAACTAGAGTCAACTGCAACTTATAATACCACATGCACGGGCGCCATCTCGCACTTGATCGAAGCCTAGAAAGCAGCGGAACTTGTGTTTTACCCTACACAAGTGTAAATTGATGGGCATTCTTAACTAATCCTAACACAACGCGCTATAACGTTAATCACTCAACACGCATATGAAAGTTGAGGAGTATATGACGTAACGTAACATCACGCCTGTAATCCCCTAAGGGGTAGGCAGAAGAGTGTAGTACACCCCCACATTTCACCAGT
>DWDX01005666.1:0-10327 GCA_018245675.1 Agara michaeli | reverse complement strand
GTCGAGCCGAGCGCCCGTCGCAGCCGTTCGACAGCTTCTATCGTCTGCGGGACACCGCCCGCTGTTACGCTATACTTTGACCGAGTCACATGGTTATCGTGAAATCCGATCGAGTGCAGTGTTTCTTGACATTTTTTATAATCATTATTACAAAATAACGAAATTATCGAGCACACGTGACAGACACGGTCGGTCGGGAGCCGTAAGAGCCGCGTGGACGCTCTCCTAGTAGATCGATGAGATCGAGGCGGACACATAAACTAGATCAATACGGACAGACTCACGCGTGACCTCTCCGGGCGTTATTCGAATCGATGCCGTTAAAGATACCGTTTGCAAAATGGTAACCTTGCTCCGAACGCTACTCGCAGGCACGATGGGCGCCGAGTACGAGCCGGGCAAGTTCGACCTGAAGAAGGGCTCCCTGTACCGCCTGGAGCCGGGCGGCGGCGTGCGCGCGCTCGCCCGCGGCCTGGACGTGTCCAACGGGCTGTGCTGGGACGAGCGCGAGGGGGCGTGCTACTACGCGGACTCCTTCGAGTACGCCGTGCGACGATACGACTACGACGTCGACACCGGCGACATCTGTCAGTGGGACTTTCTAAAATATACCTCATTTTATATTTATTATATTTATTATATTATTATATATTCAATAATTAACTTCACATCGATTACGTATTTGCTATAACGTTCGACAAAATTATGCTTTATCACTTCAAATTGTGATGATCGATTAAAAAAATGGCGATCTCCTGCGTTTCGCAGCGAACCCGAAGCTGGTGTTCGAGTACAAGGAGCACGGGCTGGAGGGCATCGTGGACGGCATGACCATCGACACGGACGGCAACCTGTGGATCGCCAACTTCGACGGCCACCAGGTGCTGCGTCCGCCCGCCGCGGCGGTGGCGGTGGCGACGTCATCTTGCTAGAGGATAACAAACACAATTCGTAAAAACGAATGACTCCCGCAATTGCGATAGAGACCTGTGGCCGGCAGGGGACGTGGCTGAGCTTGCAGCCGCCGCTGCCGGTGTCCGGGGTTCGAACGAGACGTTTGACCGTTAATACGACTAATGATATTTCAAAGCGACTCCTAACATAAAAAGGCTACTCGAACAACATGCAATATTATTGAAAAAGAAAAATATTTTCACAGCTGATCAAAGTGGACCCGAGGAAGGGCGAGCTCCTCCAGAAAGTGGCCATCCCGGCGCTGCAGACCACCTCGTGCACGTTCGGCGGCGCCGCCCTCGACGTGCTGTACGTGACGTCGGCGCGCATGGACCGCGGCCGCCCGCAGCCGCCGCCCGCCGGAGCCACCTTCCGCGTGGCGGGGCTGGGCGTGCGCGGACACCCCAACGCTAACGTGAGACTGCAATAAATGCGTCCGGACTTTAAACAGTTTTTTCATTTAAGTGGCGTCGCTTATTATTATCAAACCATCACGCCGTGTGTCTAACGGGATAGGCGGAGACCAAATATCTCCATCCTCGCGGACCAAACGCGCTTCTACATATACAAGCCGCAGAGCGCGCGCCGGCGCCGCTGCGTGTGCGGCTAGCGGGGAACGGTTAACAGAACGTTCAGTAGGAAGCCGCTTCTAAACTTTTTATAATATAAATTAATTAAAAAAAACTTCAAGACAATAAATTAAGAAGGATTTATTTAACATTCCTTCACAACAAAAACTTAAATGAAATTTCAAATATATTATAAATATTTTATAAACTAGCCCGCAGATTTGTTGGGTACTTACGTGAGAAAAACCATGCTTGAAACCTTAATTTCAATAATAATATTTATTTGCATGAAACACGATGAAAATAGATACGTTTGATGACCTATTTTCACAAAATTTCGTAATGTAGGCCAATAGCCAATTAAGGTAATTTAAAACGAATGTTAGGGTGTCCCTTGACGCCCAGCCCGGTGACCATGAAGGTGCAGCCGCCGGGAGGCTCCTGCACTCCGCCGATGTCCATGCTGGCCGTCGTCACAAACATGATGTCGTAATCCGGACCCCCGAAGGTCGCGGAGGTCACCTGCCGCGCCGGGATGGCCACTTTCTGAACCGATTTCCCGGTGGTTGGATCGATTTTGATGATACACGACCCATCAAACACCGCCACCCATAGATTACCGTCCGTGTCTATGGTCATACCGTCCGGAATACCTTCCTGGCCGTTCTTTTTGAAATCGAACAGGCAGGATTTATTAGCTGAAATGGAAAGTGACTACACTAAATTTGTTATTCATTACGTACATTTTAAGATGCGCTTGTGAAGAAACCTTCGTGTTTTATAAAGTGCGTCTCCGATGTTCTCGGTGTATAAATACGAGTACAAGCAGGCAGTATATTTTCGTCGGCTCTGAGGTATTCATATTTCGCGGAACTGTTTTCCCTCACTCACCGCAGCCCGAGAGGCACCCGAAGGGTTGCAGCTGAATATTTCAGCCCGAGTTGACGTTTTGATTGCTTTCTCGACTCATCTGCCGTTTTGTAACTTACATATCTCCCCGGTGTCCACGTCGTAGTCGAACCTGCTGACGCTGTACTCCATGGAATCGATGTAATACATGGCCCCGCGCCGCACGTCCCACGCGAGCCCGTTGGAGAGGCTCACGCGCGCCATCACCTTCACGATGCCTCGCTCGTCCACGCGGAAGTGCGCGCCCTTGTGTAACTGGAAGGTGCCCGCAGGACCTTCTGCACCCATTGTACCTAAGATATTTTTGAAGTGAACATTTTCTCAGCACCGTTGTGATATGAGACTCGATCGAACGACATTAAAAACGGCCACAGTTACGCTAAAGACATTTCGGCCGCAGCGAAGCGCCGTCGCGGTGCCAATATTGTAATAAATAACTACAATTAGCCTACTCCTGACATCTACTCTGCGTTATTTTAATTCTCTCGAAGTTTAATTTTGTGAAGGGTTCTCTTCGACCACGTGTGAACCGCATGCGCGTTTATGATTTTCTTATTTCTGAGAATACCAACAATTTGTTAGAATGAATATAATGTTTGCTGAGTAATAAACAAAACGTTGCCAGAAACACCTGCGAACAGCCGGCCGCGCGGGTCCGCCTTCCCGTCGTTGATCCTCGTGGTGCGAACGTCCCGGTCCACCTCCCCGAGCTCCTTCACGATCCGAACGTGGCTACCCTCCCTCCCGTCCCATTCCACCACTAAAAACTGTCTTTCCAGTCCCACCACGAATTGATCGGTGGTGCCCTCTACGGGCACAATGAAACCTACCCGCCCATCTGGAAATTATTTAACTAGATAGAACAAACGTTTTTGTCCATTTTACTCACAATCTTCTGTACTGAGAGTATGTGTACATTCAGAAACACATGGAGACCGTCACGGTCACGTACCCAATCAAATCGAATATTAAAAACATAATACGTTAATTAGTGTATTGTCACAGTCCAAATAAATGACAAGGCGCTCGTAAGTGTTATATAGCCAGCGTGTCAGTCGTACAATGGCATATGTTTCATGTAAATAGCTCGGAGTGACGTTCACGCGATCGTAAAATCATGGTTTGTGCTTGTGAAATTAGATCCTTTACGGGCGATAGCGGCTATGTACAGTTATCATATTTGTTACGTTAACGATAAGAATACTTTTTCGATAGCGGATCGTGCTAAGCCACAAGGCCAATTATAGATAACACAGAGAGAACATCGAAGAAAGACAATGTCAAACCTTGAACGGACAAAGCCTGTTTATTTTATAGTTTTCGTAGTAGACGGTGAAGCGAAGTGCGGGGAGACAGGGGTACACCGGCACACCGCACCTGCGGCATGCATGTGTCGAAATATTGCACAGTCCGTGATTTTTTTCAACACTTGTGTACGCGTCCCGCGGTACGGTTGGGATTGTACTGTTATATGAACTCTGTATTATACTGCACTTTGTACCGTATAGGAACAGTTAACTCTGACGGTCTCCTTGCGTTATCGGTGCAGTCTGAAGACGTCACGATCGTGAAGTTCATATCTCGCAGTTCGTACTCGTATAACTACATAATTACCTATACGATTTTTATCTTTGTTATTACGTAATTATTTTACATTGCGAAACAAATTTGCTTATTGCAGTTAAGTATCATTCCTGACATTCATTTACATTAACATGCGGTTAAAGTATTAGAAAAAAATAAATTAATATTGATCATATTTTCTAAAAAAATTAAGACATCTTGTCATAACAAATACGTAAGCACCGATATAGAATTTGAGCCGACGTTTATGTGTACGTCATTTTGGAGAGTAAAAGCAGAAATGACCAAAAATATGTTTACGACGCCTTTTACCACGAACAATATTTACTGAGGCAAACATGTCCTGCGGCGAAGTTAAGTTGAGACCGATGGATATTATAAAAAAATGTTAATACCTATAAAGCACTTACCGAGTTTAGTCTTAGTGTGCTCCCCCGTTGCTAACAGATACCTATGGATGGTGCACTCGTTGATGCTGACGAAGAACAGCGCCTGCTGCCGTTCATCCCAGTGCGGGCCCTCGCCCAGGACCAGGGGATGAGTAATCTTCTCCACTTTTACCGACATCTAAATTGTATTCGTTTTTAATAAAACTGTACGTGAAGTCTGACAAAGTCCAGTTCCAGTCTTGTACCGGAAAGTCATATTAAATTCACAACATAACAGCTAATGGAGTACATGATAACTCTGAAGGTATTTAGATGTTGTAACCTCACAAAAGAGCTAAGTAATACCTAGCGGTACTGAAATACAAAACATATATTAACTCTATTCTCTGTCACACAGTTACGAACATACGACACGTAACGATGTATTTCCTGTCGCTCCCATTTTATAATTTTGAAAAATATAATTACGCTATTTCATATATATTTGTTCGATTTATGAAAGAGCTGGTGCAAAATGATTTTAGAGAGGGTTCTTAAAGAGTAAATCAAAAGATTATGAATTTTAAAATGTATTTTCTTACATTTAACACGTCCAACTCCGTCCCGATTCAAACTATAACTAGGTACTGCATTGAAATTGAAACGGACACCGAGTATCGCTACTGACCGTGTTGTGGTCTCGCTCGTAACACACCAGTGTGCGACTAAAGCTATCGTTTCAGCGCCAGATAGCAGCAACTCGCAGACCTTAACATGACGCTTTTATTATATTTATCATACAAACGAGTAACAATTATCGCAATTGCATCTATCGCTACCCGAACGAAGGATACCTATGTATATGAAATTATTATCTATTATTTCACGATAGAGATCTCAGTGTTTTTCGTTTTACGCAGACGTTACAGACTATGCACATTCATGTAACATTACCAGCGGCAAGCCGACAGGAGACCGGATAGTTTTCATGCGAATTGCGCATGCGACGAAATCGGACGGTTGTAAAGCATAAATCGTGGTTGTCAGTTGTTATACTTGACACTTGTCAATATGTCAAATTGACATCCTTGTTATCTGTTTACAAAATAGTTGTATAATAATTTATTACCAATTAACTTTTATATTTACAATTTAAGGCTGGCAGCATATAATTGCATAATGTAATAATAAATAAATAAATGAATAGGAATTAAAGAAAGTTAAATTAAATATTCTGACAGAAAGTTCAATCTGCAAAGTGAGAGGCCATACCTACGTGAAGATTACAAAGACTCGTGTGAAAACAGTACGGAGGTACTTCATGACTAAAAGATCAATTCTTCGAATGTTCACGAATTACGATACATTTGTGACCTAGTTGAATCCCATCGTTTTTATATTGAGCAAAAGAGACAGTGTAGTAGGCGACCGGTATGGATGTGCTTGGTTTTTTTCCAAATACAGACTTGTCGATATACAAATAAATTAAGAGATTAAAATGATGTTAATTAAAATAAAATAAAGTATTATTATTATTATTATTATTAAATATGATGAGAAATGGTGCTCAAACACATTTATTGCATAATAGTTGGCAATTTCAGAAATAAAACACAAATGGCGGAGATCAGTTTTTATTAGACGTAAATTGGAAAAATTACAAATAACATCTCAACCTGGACTTGTATTTTGAGATTCTCACTTATGTATTGAGCTGTTTACGACCGCATATTGAAAAAAATACAAATATATTAAAATAACGAATATATCACAACACAATTGTAAAACCGGATGAACGTGTTACATTTGGCCAAATTTAACCCTAAAAAATAAAAAAAAAACAAATGCAACATAGGCACAGTATTTATAGTTCTTAACCGATGGTACACTTAAAAAAAAATTAACACTAGACTATGCATTTTACGTAAATAATAATTAACAACTAACATAAAAGTCTAACTCCTAACGATTTGTTGAACTAATACTGAAACGTCGAACGACTTCCACCACTCGATCCACCAGGGAGTACGTTTCGTTTTGTGAATTTTAAAAATAAACTTTCATACGACTGCTGTTACACAGGTTAAATATTCTTAAATAATAATATGTCATAGATATATTTAGTAACGCAGGAACACTTCCCGAACAGTGGAATCGTAATAGTTTCAGCGAGGCGTCGGCGGCCTCGAGGCCGCGTCGACCTTCAGGGGGCGAGATCCGTTGCGCTCATACGTTATTTGCATGTTGCACGATTCGAATAGGAAGTGAAGGAGCTCGGTCTTTCATTTATACATTTTTCACTGTGAAAGGACTTAACGGGTTTGAATTATGTTCTCGCGCGGGAGGTCGCCGGGCCGCAGGAGTCGGCGAGCGTTACGGACCACGCCCCGTTCACTTGCCGACAATAAAGTAATCTATCGCATAGAAAATGCTGCACAAATTTCGATAAACCAAATCTACACCGACGGCCACGGACCGGGCGCTCGCGGGCGACGGTCGGGATTCGTACGTCTTTTTTATAATCAGACCGGTAGCAGAATTTACCTCGGTCACTCACGTCACTGAAAATAAATAGACGTAGTCATTTGATTCCTATGAAACACGGTAAGCAGTCCAGAGATCGAACTCTGAAACCGCATACGAGGAGCGGCGACGCGCGCCGTCTACCTTAATGTCGATTAGAAAAATTGAAACACGCGTCGGTGTACAACGTTAGGTGCGTATGACATTCTGCGGTCGCGTCGACTGTCCGATCCCCGCGTCGTCGCCGGCCGGCGCGCGGTCCGCCCGCGTCCAACGTTACGGCGTCGCAGCCGAGACTTCCGACACGAAAGGGACGAGATTATAATAGACATATGTCTACGATACGTTCCAAACGCTAGTGTATTCAAAATGTACGTCTACACGACGCACGTAATATCCATAAACTATAAACTACTGTGCGACGGGACACTAAAATATACTAAACGCAAGGATAAGGATTATTTGAATGGAAGAGGTGCATCTCGAGGTGGGAGCCTCGCCGTCGACGGTCGCAATAATTGGGCGGGTACACATTGTTTTTAATAGGAAAATCCTGTGAGACTCCGCGCTCGTTGCAACTATTCGACTGCGTAATTGTATGTCGCTCTCGGCCCCCTGCGCCCCGCGCGACGCTGGCAGATTGAAAGCGCTAGTTCGATATGTATTGAAGTGTCGCCGCGAGGAACGGGCGCAATGGGCGCGGGGCCTCGTCGTGACCGTAGACGGGGTTTTTGTACCGGCATATGTCCGTGTTAAATATGGCGTCCCTCCGAATGACACGTTAAATGAAATGCACTCTTTTCCATCGAAAAACAGAAGAAAAATATAAATAAACGTGCGATATCCGGTGTAGACCCGCTCGGTATAGACGGTGGTCATGTCGGTTGGGACGTTTCGTAGTCGAGGCTCACCGTGCAAATTACTCGACTTTAAAGTTTGGGGCTCGGGTGATGAAACTCGCTGTACAACTTTTTTAACTAGAAGAAACAGGATTCGAAAATGTCCAAGATTGTCGTCATATTAATAGTGCCGTAAGGTCCTTTCCTTTCGATATCTATTTGGTTTTTATTTTTTGGAATACACAACGGTAAACGAAAAATGACATTTCCATCGAGCGAGTCACCCCGCGCCCCGCCCGCCCACGACGCCCGAACGGTTTGAACGTGTAACGCTTCAGTGAAGGCGTCGCAGGGAGCCTCGTCGGTTTTACCGATTAAATAATACGTAACGTATATGAGAATAATGTAATATATGTAAAGAGGATATGTTATAAAGATTATACGAAGGGAAAATATATAATATAGTTCACAGGTACGGAATGCCACTTGTACTCGAAGGATGAGGAATGAACACATTCCTCATTAATTGTGAATAATAAATATGTAGAACGGGTACGATGTCTCTTGATACCTAGTGTAAAAGTAAAATATGTCGATTCTTTTACTAAATATTAGGCGAGGCTACTATGTATTACAATTTTCCAAAAATATTAAAATTTGAAATCTAGTGGCGAGCCGTATCGAAGTGGATAAAAGAACTTTAGTGCTTTTTGCTTTGGCGCTAATACTACAGAAGTAGAACGGAAATGGCCATTTAAGAAGGCACGGCTTTACGGCGTCAGTGTATTTCCGAAACGCGGTTAAGAAACTCGCTGACGCTATCGAATGTATAAGAGCGGTACAGTTCGTAAAGCTCAGTTCAACCTGCCCTTCTAAAACGGCCAGGGTTGCCCGATTTGACTCAGCGTTCAGGCGATAACGAAAACGAAAAGCGACACGCCCCCCCCCCCCCAGGCGCGGCGCGGCAGGTTGCAAATCTAAACTAGCGAAAGAAGTCGTTTTACTCTATTTTACGTTCCGTTCATCTGGCAACCCTTACAAATGAGAACACACCGGACGTCGCGCGGCCGTGCTTCGCGCGTAACTGCGACGACTCCGTCGGTCCGGTCTCCGGTCGATGTGATCGAGGGTCGTCCACGCGCGTCGACGTTTCACAAACATTGTCGTCGTCCAAATATCCAAATCCCTGTACCGAACCAGTTTCCTCCCGAAAGTTACCGACCTAAAAATAGGTGGCCGTCTCGAAGTCACTTTATAGACGATAGCTACGCTAGATCTATCCGCAGACGACGTACCGTCGTCACCGGACACGTGACGTCGACCGTTACACTCGCTCGGAGGATGGCTTCCATCTCTGGCCGTTAACGTCGCCGGTCACCTTTCAAATTTCACATCGCGCCGGTCGGGGGCCCGCGGCCGCGGACGTACGATCGAGCACGCTTTAAATGCGAGCACCGAGATTGAGAGTTTTCCGAGACCAAAGGTTATATTTTAAGTGCGCCCCCCGACGGGGAGCGGGGAGCGGGGAGGCATTTCGAACGGCTCGCGCTACAGTAACGGCGCCGAGCAATGAATGTATCCCGGAGCGTCGTAAGGGACGCCTCCTACCCGCGTGTTACCAAAAAAGCTAATTTTTCAATCTTCGTATCGAGATTTCAAGGTGCTCTGTCGTACTTGCTGGATTTCTTTTTTTACACACACGCGCACACGACGCTTATCTTTTTTTTCTTTTTTCTTTTTTTTTATAAAATACACATTTACGACACATACTACTCCGGTCGACGACCAGTAAAACATTGAAAGCACACTAACAATGGATTTTCCATTTTACGGTTTGTTTGAAAATAAATGCAACTTATACGACATAGCGGTACATAAACAAGGAACGCGCGTACAAACAGAGCTTTATAGAAATATTCGGATACTGCGCTATCTACGGGAACATCGTTATGAAATACGTTACACTAAACTATACAACATACTGATTGTACGCATTCGAACAAATGCTGAGTCATACTAATTTTTAATTAAAATTGTTCTCATAAACAAAACGCATACAAACGTGAGGCGGTTTGAGCGACTCGTATTTATCGATTGTAAATGTTTATAATTGACTCCGTCGAAGAAACGATAGATAGCACAGTATGATAAATAATTTGTACGGGACAACTAACGCATCGACGGCGAACCGAGCCACTTTCGACCGGCGGCTTTTGCGGTCTTTGAAAACGAACGGGCTATTTTTTTACTGTCGGGGCCATCGCGCCCCGCGCGGCGACGGACGTCGAGTCACGGAGGGTGGGAATGCCCTCTTTACGTATTATCGGTTTAAATCGCTATCGAAAAGTTCATATTGTATTTAAAATTAACTTCGTCTCATTACCGGTCGAAAGTCGGGGATCGAAGGCCGCATTTAAATAAAAGAAATTGCAAAACAAAGGCAGGTTCGCCGTCCCTTTCGCACATCCGTACCGGGGGCGTGCGCGGCGCATTCCCGTCGCACGCGCTCCCGGTACTTACCGAATCATCAGTGAAATCGTAGTCCGTTATCGATGAGCAAAGTCGTCGTGATCCACCCGCT
>DWDX01005665.1:0-10328 GCA_018245675.1 Agara michaeli | reverse complement strand
CGTAACTGGTGAATTGTGGGGTGTACTACACTCCTCTGCCTACCCCTTAGGGGATTACAGGCGTGATGTTACGTATAATAAAAAAATCAATCCTATATAGCTTTAGGATACGCTAGGATCTATGTATATCGTTAGACTAAATTATAATATAAATGAAAAAGTAATTTTCTTAATTATTCATGTGACTTATCTTGATAAATAGTGGTATTTAATGTAATACAATTTATAATTACGGTTCAACAAATGGCAAAGATATTTTCTCTGAATAAAAGTAACAAAATTAAATTATGTTTTGAATAAAAAATACTTACGGTTTGGTCCCTGAATAACTGGTTGTTTGGAAATTAAAATGAAGAAAGATAAAAATTCAAGGCGATGGTTATAACAGGAAAAGTTTAAAAAAAAAAATGTTTAAAACATACTTTACTTGCATAGTGCTGTTAATTACTTTGCCACAACCGTTTTATGACATTGAATTTTTTTTTCTGTTAATGGCTATATATAGCAGGCGTACTTTGTATATTTGCGTCAATTTGATATATCGCTATTTATAAAGAAAAAGTAAAAAAAGTTTAGTCAAAGTATAGATAATTCAAATATTTTTTTACGTAATTGTCAATGTTTGTAAATTTAGATAATAAAATTAATGTATTAAATTATAGGAAATTTGTATGGACACTGTACCTACATAAATATGTTAACGTAATCGCTATGAATACAACAATCGAAAAGTAAATTTGAAAATAATAAATGAACAAGTGAATGCCGAAAACTCGATTTGGTACGCGTGTGGTATATGTTCAGTTACTTTAATTGTAATCTATCTTTAATTTAATTAAGTTATAATTATTAAATGTAATCATTAAATAAATCGCGTTTTTTTTTTGACACATTCCATCTGCCCGATGTGGATATGGGCAGAGATTCCGCTTGCCCGGAACTCCCACTCCAGCAGTTCGCGGGTGTATTTGGAAGATTAAAAAGAAAAGTGGGCGGACCTCACAAATGTGACCGGCCATGACAAGGACGGGGAGTTGTTTACGGATGGCCCGTTACAGATATCGACTCTATTACAATGTTAGTTATTCATTGTAAATTACGAGGTAATGTATACAATGAATCTAATCGGCTGCCGTAATCATATCGCAATCTACGAATAAAATTGATAATTCGTATACTCTCGTAATCCCCGATAGCGGGTGCTGGTGACGATAGCCACCAATACTGGGCCCGGTTGCCCTCGCTGTGGTCGTCGCCGTAAACCGACAGGGTACGTAGTTTTATTTATTTCAACGCGAATCGTGCAATCGAGTCGCACTAAAATGCACGTTTTCAACGTATCGCAACTCATTGTGAAAACTTTAAGGCGCTAGTCTACCACGCAGCCAAGTGAATGTTTACACGCTTGACGCACGACAGGAAATAATATGTCGATCTATGTAGTGTACGGCGTTCCTTATGTGTTCCGTAACTGTTATAGCGAGTTATATTTCAATGAAAGTGTTATTACAATTTAAAAGCGCATATAACTTTGTTAAAGTGTAAGGCGCGTGTCATAATTATGTGAAATCTTCTTGTTTGTTAGCTTTTGCACCTCCTCTATAGTGATATCGATAGTGATCAACACAAATCTATATATAGATATTTCAGTTATAGGTTGACAAGTTGACCAAATATAAGATTTTCTCGGCTAGGTTGATAGAGAAGTAAGATCTGAAAATGGGAGATAATACTTACGTAACATCACGCCTGTAATCCCCTAAGGGGTAGGCAGAGGAGTGCAGTACACCGCCACATTTCACCAGATAATATTTGTCTTGTTAAATTCCATATACAAGTCAAAGCTTTACAACAAAATAACATGTCTTGTATTTATAAGAAGTAAGGCTCGAGTAAAAACTTGAATGTATATATGACTACTTCACTACAGCATTCATCAGATATTTACCACGCGATTTTCATCCCTCCTAATGATTTGACGAAATTGGCTTAAATGAGACTGCCTCGTTGGTCGGGCGGTTGCTAGCGCGACTGCCGATCGGAAGGTCCTGGGTTCAAATCCCGGATTGGGTACTGCTGGATTTTTCTAATTTAGAATTTCTAGTAGTGACTTGGAGTCTGGATGTGTGCCTGATGCACGGCTCACCACCTATTCCATTGTGGGACTTAAACGCAACTGGTGAAATGTGGGGTTGTACTACACTCCTCTGCCTACCCCTTAGGGGATTACAGGCGTGATGTTACGTTTTGGCTTATATGATTCACCGATTTTTTTCTTACCTTCATATGAAAAAAATATCTTTTGGAATAATTTTTAGGCGTTGTTACTTTATGCTTTTCTATGTCATTTGATCTAGACATTTTTCGCCCTAACAATAATATTGCTGCATATTTTCCGTTTTCAATAATATGGTAAATAAAATGCTCTGGTTGGTTGATTTAATTAGGAATCCTACTTTGTCGTAACACATACGAATGCTGTATACTTTGGGAGATAAACTCAAATTGTGGTGGCCTAAATGCAATTTCGTTAATATTACAAGGTTGAAAAAATGTCATGAAAGATAAATGAGTCGCTGTTTACTGTTTATCTTTGAGATCAACAATTACTGATTACGTTATGTATATCCTTATAATATTATGTTGATTGTACCTAAATTCGTAAAATCGATATAAGGGTACCTAATAAAATTATATTGTACTGATAAATTAGCTGATAACATTGATAATAGACTGCCTGAATTTTAGATGATAATATGCAATACAGTAGTTTGGTACATTGAGTCGTTTTTTAAAAAAGAATGAAAGCAAAATATAAGAATAAAACGAAATAAGTCAAACGTCATAGGTCACATAATCGCTTGCAGGCGAGTTCAAATGCTAGCGTATTTGAATTAAAAATTGTATTGTTTCTAACAGAAAAGGTCTCCTCAGCGTTGCTTATTTTCAGTGCACCTGTCGCATTTCGTCTCGTAGTTCAGACAGAGATAGCACGAAGGATTATATGGATTATAACAATGATGATATGGATAGCAAAAAAGCGTAGGTTTTTTAAAGCATCCGTTATGGTAATAAGTTGAATTCAACGCAATAACGACTCTTAATTGATGAGTTTCAACAAAGCTTAGAAGGGATAATATTGTCAAAAAAAACTTTTCGTTAAGATGAACAGCAGATTAAAATCAGACATCACGTGATATCTACTCTACACAATATTTTCATAAATCAACAAAATCGTACATCGTAATGACAATTCCGATATGTTTTAGATGGCGACATTAAAATTACTGATTCTCGCAGCGGCGTGCGCGTGCGTTCTCGCCTTGCCCGAAACGCCGCCAAGGAACACCATATTCGCCGACGAGAGGTTCGAAGGAGAACCTTTCGAAAAGGAATATATACCGAGCGACTATGTATCACGGAACGTCACATCGCCGTCAGACTATCGTTTGCCAACAACTACACGCCCCGTTCACTATAACGTTCTTTGGGTAATCGATATTGATCAGCTGACGTTTTCCGGAACGGTTACAATTCAGCTAGCGGCCACTCAGGCTGGCGTCAATGAGATCGTCATACACGCGGACGACATGGACATCGGATCGGTAGTTTTACAGCAGGGAAGCAACGTTGTGCTTCAACGTTACGAACTGCAGAAGGAGTTGCAGTTTATGCGCGTCATCCTGACCTCTGGCTCTCTAGCTTTCAACGCCCAGACTCCAGTGATCTACAGCCTGACCATCACCTTCAGTGATGCTCTGAGAGACGACATGTACGGTATCTACAAGAGCTGGTTCAAGAATGACCCTAATTCGACAACAGTGAGGTGATTTTCTTTGCAATTTATCCTGTAACAAGAATTTAACCTTTTAGATCAGTTCATGAACCTTGATTTGTGCAGTTCAATAGATAAGCCAAACTTTGGCTTGCTTCCCGCTGTCACTTATTTGAGGTGATTGATGTTTAAGTCAAGTTCATTCTTTTCTTTTATGAATTACACTTTTTCTGATCTTCATTGACCTTTAACTAGAGTGATGTTGTTTTAGCTGGATGGCCACAACCCAGTTCCAAGCTACCGCGGCGCGATATGCGTTCCCTTGCTACGATGAGCCTAGCTTCAAAGCCACCTTCGACATTACCATCAGGCGTCCCGTCAATTTCCTTAGTTGGTCTTGTACTTTGCAGAGGATTACCAGGAATATTACAAATAATCCGTAAGTTGCTTTCTTACTTTCTTTCTTTTGTTTATATTGATAAGAACAAGGACAGCTACTTGTAAAATATAATTCAATTAAATGATGAGATGACTTAACACAAAACACATAAAATGCTCTAAGTATTCCAGTAATTATTTATCATAGATAACATATTTTTCCACATACTTTGCTGTCTACTTCAATTATCATCGTAATGGAAATAGGAAGTTAATTCTTTTGTTTATGTTTTTAGGTTATACCAAGACGATGAATATCATACAACACCGATTATGTCCACTTATCTTTTGGCTCTCATCGTTGCTGAATACGATAGTTTACAAATCATCCAAGAGGAACCTCTGAAATATGAAGTCATTGCAAGGCCAAGAGCTATTGAACTGGGCCAAGGAGTATACGCTTACGAAGTCGGACGGTTACTTCTGGCTAAGATGAGCGAGATCGCTGGATTCGACTTCTACACCCAGCATCCTTATTTGAAAATGACGCAAGCTTCCATTCCCGATTTTGGAGCTGGTGCTATGGAAAATTGGGGACTCTTGACGTACAGGTTTGTTTAAAGAGCTTCTCTTCCCCCTTTTCGTTGGTCCACTGCAGGACCGGGTTTCCTCTCGTAGTGAGAGGAATTTAGGCCATAGTCTATCGGGCTGGCCAAGTGCGGATTGGTAGACTTCATACACAGAAAGTATTATACACTTCATAGCATCTCTTAGGTGTGCAGGTTGCCTCACGATGTTTTCCTTCACCGTTACAGCGAGTGATATTTAAATTTAATCTGACACTCGTCGGAATTCTCTGACACCCGTCATTATAAAAATTCATATATCTAATTGTGGTGAAATGTATCCAGGGAGGCTTACCTCATGTACGACCCGAACCACACCAACGACTACTTCAAGCAGCTGATCGCGTATATCTTATCCCATGAAATCGCTCACATGTGGTTCGGTAACTGGGTTACCAACGAGTGGTGGGATGTGCTTTGGCTGAACGAGGGTTTCGCCAGATATTATCAATACTTCCTTACACATGCGGTACGTACACATTGTCTGTCCTTATATATATGAGACGAGCTATGCCTCGTGGTATGGATTCCGTGAAAATTTTGGGACAAAAAGTAGCTTATACGTTGCCCTATAACCTCTTCTATCTTCCAATGAAAGTCTCATTACAATCGGTACAGCTTTTTCCAGACAAACAGAAAGACAGACAAAATTCAATAAAAGTTGGTATTTTTGTTTTAATATCGTGTAAACTATAAACACCGGAGACAACACAGTTATTTTGAAATCACAGACAGACACTTAAATGTCAACACTTCAATTAATTCATATGTACAGATTTAGCAGCGTTTGCGTCAAGGTTAAATCAAACATGTCTTAACAGGTTGAAGGCTACATGGGCTTGGACACGCGTTTCATCAACGAGCAGGTGCACACGTCCTTATTGTCGGACTCAGCGAACAATCCGCATCCGCTCACGAATCCTAATGTAGGAAGTCCACGATCTGTCAGTGCGATGTTTTCAACGATTTCATACAATAAGGGTGCCTCTGTGATCAGGATGACTGAGCATCTCCTCGGCTTCAATGTTCATCAACAAGGCTTGCAAAACTACTTACTTAACAGGTTGCTATTTTTTTTCTTTAATAATAGCATATTTTCTGGAAGGCTTCATTGCCACAATTTGATTAAAACATATCAAAAAGAGCAATTCTGTTTTGATTTCGCAAAGTCAACAATGCTTTTGACGACGATTAACATTAACACCTGTTAAAGGAAAGAAAATAGAGCTTTTAATTCTCTACCTTCTTAGGCTTTGACTGGCCCGTTCATCAAGTGTTTTGTAACATTTGGAAGTTGCAGGTACGATTCTCACTCAAAGTAAATATTTATTATACGTTTAGGAGCAATCATTGTTCCGTATCTGGGTATTAAAAATCCATATAGTCTGTAGCTGAAAATTGTAAATGTAGTTGATCAGCTGGCAGGCTATCATAGGACAGGCCTCGCGTGGTATGAGATTATAAACCTTGAATAAGCTGTCCCAGAAAATTATTATTATTATTATTATTCGTGGATTCCGCTAACTCCAGAACTCTCGACGTCGCTCGTCCGATTCATCTATTCCAAGAGCTGCAGGACGTGGCAGTGGCGACTGGAGCTATTGATGAGTACGGGCCAGAGTTCTCCGTTATTGATTATTATACGTCATGGACCGAGCAACCTGGCCACCCAGTTATTAACGTCCAGGTCGATCATCAAACTGGACAAATGACGATCACTCAGGTAGGTAACTCATTACTGTTAGGTTTATACTTAACATAGATATTTTTTGACCCTTTTGTTAGTCCCGTGCTGGACCGGGTCTCCTCTCACGATGCGAGGGATTTAGGCCATAGTCTACCACGCTGGCCGAGTGCGGATTGGTAGACTTCACCACCTCAAAAAATACAACATAATTTATAACACCTTTAAGGTGCACAGGTTTTCTCACGATGTTTTCCGTCATCGTGGTAGAAAGTGATATTACAATTTTAAGTTATAAAACAGGTCAGAGCTGCGCGCCAGGATTCGAATACAGATCCTCTGGATAGGCTGAATTTCAAATCACTATAGTTTTTATTACTGTTCGTTGATGCTTGTTTAAGGAGTTTAAGGTATTATAGTATCATTTATTGTTTGCAGCGTCGTTTCAACATCAACACAGGGTATTCATCTGTCAACTCGAACTGGATCATTCCTATTACCTTCGCCACGGCCAGCAACCCTGACTTCTTGAACACTAAGCCAACGCACATTCTTAGAAAAGCCGTTACCGTTATCGACCGCGGCTCCGTTGGAGACCAATGGGTGGTCTTCAATAAGCAGCAAACTGGTATTTAGTGACAAATTCTATTAGAAGCTAACCATAAATTGGTGAACTATCCTGTTTTTCATATTATGGATTCTGTAAAATGTTTCGAGGATTCCTTAAAGCTTACATGTAAATATAACGAAACTGTAGAAGAGTTCAATTCTGTACATTGTATAAAAACAAAAAAAAAACCCCTGGGGGTCTTCATACAAGTAACATAAGTCAAAAAAAAAAACATTTTGAAATGTTTGTCTGTCTGTCTGTTGTACGGATTTCGCGCAATAAGTACTGGACGGATTTTGAAGAAACTCTTTTTGTTACATTGCTACTAGTCCTCGGCAACATATAGGCTAAAATTTATCTTGAAATTCTTCAAATGCTGCCCAAAGTTAGTGACTTCCCAAAGTTAGTGAGTTCCACGCGGATGAAGTTGCATATAAAAGCAAGTCTTAATAATATTTCACTGCTATATCTGCTACTTCATCTACAGTTGCTAATGCCATTACATTTCTCGTTTCGTTTTCAGGCTTCTACAGAGTGAACTACGATGATTACACTTGGAACTTAACAGTGATTGCACTCAGAGGTCCCAACCGTATCTTGATTCACGAGTACAACAGAGCTCAAGTTGGTATATTATTATTATTACTCTCTGTATTTTGTCAAATTTAACAATCGTGTCTCATTCCATTGGAGTAACGAGTATTTTACACAATTTTATACTTATAAATAGAGTTTTTATTCACGAGCGATTAGCGAAGGTGCTAGAAACTTAAGAAAAAGTGTTCTGTCTGCTTACCCGGATACATTGTTTCAGATTGTGAACGACGTGTTCCAATTCGCACGCTCCGGCCTCATGTCCTATACGCGAGCGTTTGACATTCTATCCTTCTTGGAAAACGAAACCTCATATGCCCCGTGGGTGGCCGCTATGACTGGCTTCACGTGGCTGAGAAATAGATTCGCCGGCACAGACTATTTGACTTCATTGCAGGTATATTGAGATGTCAGGTTTTTTTCTCTTCCTCATATGAATTGACTGGCTTCGTAGACGAGCGGTTAGAGACCCTGACTGCAAAAGCAGAGATCATCGGTTCGATGCCCATCTCGGACAAATATTTTTGTGTGATGAACACATTCGATTGTTGTGTCTGGTCGTAATAAAAATATCTGCATACGTATTATTTGGTATGTATGTATGTTTATCAGCTGGCCGGTTATCCTAACACAGGCTTTCGATTGTATAATTTGGAATCAGATAGCCGTGTGTGGAATTGACACCAGTCGTTATTGTTTTGTTTTAATAACATATACTTTACAACTATCCATATATCCTATACGTAACATTTCATTTGTAAATAACAATATTTATTTTACAGGCTCTGATAGTTAAGTGGGCGACGGTGGTGATGAATGAAATCACTTACTATCCCATTCCCAACGAGACGTTCATGACGTCTTACCTCCGCTGGCAACTCGCTCCAATCATGTGTCAGATGAACGTGGCTGACTGTCGTGAGGCAGCTAACGTGCAGTTCATCAATCTGGTCAACCATACCATCGAGTTTGTATACATTTGTTGAGCTCATCTTTTCCCTAATTTGTTCTCAAGTAGACGAAGTGGCGTGCGACGAGGGTTTCTCAATGGAATCCATATTCACTGCTGCGTATTATAGCTACCGATTGTCTTCTTTGGTTTTATTCTTGACCGTCTTCGTGGTAACCCGTGGTCTGTTCCCACCCAGTCCTCTTCTTGATCTTGACATTCTTTTTGATCTTTACAGGGTACCTGTGAATAGCCGTAACTGGGTGTACTGCAATGGTCTTCGCGAAGGCACCGTTGAAGACTTCGATTTCCTCTTCGAGAGGTTCCGTCTTCATGAAGTATACACTGAGAAGATCCAGCTATTGATGGTCCTTGGATGTACTCCTCATGCTGAATCTCTTAATAAGTCGGTATCGTGCTGGACAATTGAATGAAATTTTACAATTAATTGCTCAATCTTATCAGGTTTGAACAAAGTACAACTTTGAAACTGAAAACTAGGATACAATTTTAATGAATTGTACACAAATCATAATAAAGTTTCCGGGGAAGCCTATATCGGCTGTATATGAGATAACATTGTATTTATTATTTCAAATGTTATTCACAGTACAGTTTTGTCACCACACAAAAAAATCGCTTGTAGTAAGGTATTACATTAAATAAATTCTCTGGCATAACAATGAGCATACCTTGTTATCTTTCGGCATCTGTTTTAGGTACCTAGATGCTATTATTGAAGATACTCCCTTGATCCGTCGTCAAGATTACACAACTTCAATAAATTCTGTCGCCACCGGCAACGAGGATAACACTCAAATCTTATTCGATTATATCAAAACCAACCTCTACAACGTCACCCGAGCGTAAGTAATGTTATGTGTGACATGTTATTTGCGTGGCTATGAGTAACATGTTATGTGTAACATGTTATGTGTAACATGTTATGTGTAACATGTCATGTGTAACATGTTATGTGTAACATGTCATGTGTAACATGTTATGTGTAACATGTTATGTGTAACATGTTATGTGTAACATGTTATGTGTAACATGTTATGTGTAACATGTTATGAGTAACATGTTATGTGTAACATGTTATGTGTAAAATGTTATATGTAACATGTTATATGTGACATGTTATTCATTGATTTAGTTTATTTGTTTATTTATTTATCTGTGCTACATTATATCTCGACTTATTTACTACATGGTTGACTACTTTTCTGTCTATTGACTTATCTAGATTATTCTAAGTGAAATTATTTATTTGGTAGAACATTGTATAGAAACACAGCTATTGACAAGCTATAATTGCATTTGCATTGCATATCATACTCGTTTTGTTCTAAGAGAATACATTTTAGGTTTATTAGTGGAAGTTATATTAATGTCCAGTATTAATACCATTTTTTTAAATACCGTAGGAATTTTTGAATGATTCGTATTGAAATTAATATTATTATTTAGATTCGGATCTGCATCTACACCATTATCATACGTGTCTTCAAGGCTGAGAACCGTGGCTCAAGTACAAGAGGTGAGATTGTTCTAATATGATCATAAATAAACACCAGAAACCCCATTTTATTGTTTCAATCTTTTTTTTGTATTCTTAAACGCTATTAATCTAGACTTGACTGCCTCGTTGGTCGGGCGGTTGCTAGCGCGACTGCCGATCGGGAGGTCCCGGGTTCAAATCCCGGGTTGGG
>DWDX01005664.1:0-10328 GCA_018245675.1 Agara michaeli | reverse complement strand
CAGAGTCTGGATGTGTGCCCGGTGCATGGCAATAGGCTCACCATCTATTCCATTGTGGGACTTAAACGTAACTGGTGCAATGTGGGGGTATACTACACTCCTCTGCCTACCCCTTAGGGGATTACAGGCGTGAAGTTACTTACTAAATTGTTGTTATTTATTAAAAGGAATAGTATAAAGCAAATGGACATTTTAATTACCATTTTAATACTCTCTTATTACTCTCAATACTTCATGCCAAAACAACGCGAGGCAAACGCTTCGACGCGTGCAAAAAACTAATCAAAAATGCGACGGGGCCTGCACGACGGACAAACACAGCGCAGCTTATGCAACATCCTGCGGTGCGATCACACCATGCAAAGGAAGGGTTAGATATAAAATTGTGTATAGTATGGAGTGGATTCGCATTCTGTCTGGCGTGGCCTTGATTTTTTCCGAATCGCCGAGGCTGGCCTCGAGCCGGCAGGTGATTAGGTTACATAAACTAAGTCGATCCCCACTTCCTGCTGGCGCGCTCTGCAGTTGGCGATGGTTTCTAAGAAAACGCCGAATTCGCAGCCCGCCCCCATTGTTTTGCTCCTGTTGCTTTTCCAGTTTGCCGGCTTAGGCTCCACGTCTACACGGCTGTTATATAACATGTTCGGTTTGCTTTTGTTTAAGGTTTACGTAACGCGTGGTCGATGTGTGTTATTTTTAATTATATATTCAACATTTCTGGTGTAATCTGTTAGGTTGTAGACTATACCGATATATGGCGAAGGTTTCCTTTTAGAGAAACATATTTACTATATTAAGCCGAAAAAAGGTATACATATTGTATCACAGGATACGTTCGGTTGTCTAATAATTAGCGAAAATAATAAAAGACCGAGTTATTCAGGTATTAAATAAAATTAGAATCGAATGATTGGTGTTCGGATTGCGTGATAAAAGTAGAAAGATGGCTATGCTCGTCTAAAAATCCATTATCCACCATAATAAACGTTAGCAGCGTAATGGGCGTACTGCCTTACGAATGGAGTGAAGAGCAGCATCAAACTGGTTTGGTCGCACGCGATCCGGCTCCAACGAAGGGACATGCAACAAATAAAAAGAAACCGAAATGCAGCTCTAGGAAACGTCGACCTTGAACGCAAGACGCAGGGCACCTGGCGTTTTTATTTGTCCTTCGCAAAATTGCGAACCTATTTTATAACATTTTCAAGTCTCCAAAGCGAACTCTCTGCTTTCGGTTAATATATGAACGCATACGGAGTTCGTTTATTTAGTTAAAGACTACTTTAAGGTTTGTAAACGGTAATGTTTGTCTACTTAAGTCGGGTTGAAGTTGGTCGTTAGACAAGTTTTGATTTCGTTGGTTGAAGCCCGTGGGATATGTCAGCAGTGTGACAGTCGCGCGCTTTCGACGCGGTGATATTATGTCGGCCGTAGGAGGCGGTTGCGTAACCGGTGTCGAGTCGTGAAGAAAGTGAATGCAGTATTTCGAGGTCGCGTAGAAAGTTGCCGCCGCGCATGTCTTTGCTGCCATCGGCGAAGAGACAGAGTTACTACGTTACGACCATTACGCCATGAGCGAAAAAATTCATTTGTACTGTCTTTTTTCAATAGCATTCCCGTGGATCTCTTTCTATGTATATATTATACGAAAACAAAACGCATTACAAAAAAATATGCTAAACAAAAGATGCATTATCACGCAATGTTTTGTCTGACTATTTAAAGATGACGTTATAATTCCAAAAATACCATCATCCGATCCGAATAAATTACGGCTACGACTGCAAATTGATCCGAAACATATCAAAATGTTGCATAATAAGATATTCAACCCGAAACCATTTCCGAAGTATAGTATTAAGGAATTCCAAGGAGTTTTGCACAAAAAGTTACACGTGCCGGCCAACTCATTCGCTCTGGGCTATTGAAATTTTGGCCACGGCCAGTCGGTTCGGCTTGCATATAATGGGATATCAATTCATTGTGGTTTTTGAATAAAAGAGAACGTCTTGGGATTTGAACAAAATAAACAAGTTTTTATAGGGCTTCAGTTGATACAGCATTATTAGATAGTTTTGATTCTACCAAGTTTTTACAATTCTAACGGTTATAGCGAATTTTTCTTAATTTATCGTATCCTAATTTACTAAAAACCAAATTAATTGATAACACACTATTAACGTCCATTCGTTAGCCAAATGTACAAACATTATAAACGACTGCCACTAACAACTAGCCGACCACCATTTGTCACAGTCGTCGTATTTACCTGCCCACATTTTGTCAACACTCATTCGATCCAAAAACAACCATATTCTAACGTATTTTACAACTTACATAAATAAATCTTGACACATACCAAGCACTGAATTGCTGCGTATATCCTTCCTTTCTAATAGCATTCTTATATCAACAGCTTTGCATAAGCGCTAGATTATTGGTGGGGGCAAGACATTAATTACGATTAAGATATCTATAGAAACCAGTTTACTCTCATCTGTTGTGCGTAGAAGTTATAATTGCTCTTATTTTATTACGAATGTACTGGAGGGTTCGTGTGTAGCGTATGCGTTGTGAATTTCGCTCAGCCATTTGCATATGAAACGAAGGATACTTTCAATGTTTCGATTTTTACTCTGCTTAAGGTATTCTTTGTTATACACGGTCCTTTAGTCGTGAGACGCAGTGAGCTTTTATGCGATTGTTGGTAGCTCTTTCATACTTATCCTGTATTAGTACTAAGTTGACTGGAAAGATTTCTTAGGATCATACTTCCATGCTCTTGTCAGTAGTCGTTCCAATTTGGTGTAATGGTCTTTAACTAAAATACACAATTTTAAATCTCAAGTGCAAGCCAACAAAGTAGGGGAAGGCGTCGGCTTCGTTATCTGTCAAGTTTCACATCAAGTGTGCTGCTTATCTCCCCACATGTTTAATCAGGTGCCTGGCGGAGAACGCTGAAGTTAACTTTGTATCTGTGGCCACATCGCCGCTCAAGGTCAGAACGTATCAACGTTTGACCATGAACACGATCCTGTTTGTCCGTATCAAATTATATAATAAGGCTTCTGCTCGAACTTTTCGAGGGTACATTATCGATCAATCTAATAAATAATAGAACGCTTTAATACATTACGTTTTTATATATTTCCCATCCTGTGCCTAATCGACTTTAGAACGATCCGCCAGATCACGACTCGCGTTATTAATGTGACGGCTTATATATTTCGCTATGTCGCTGATGCTGTTTGAATCGTATATAAATCAAGTTAGTTTTTGTGGTATCTTGGAAACATTTAGTGAATATCAATTAAAATTCGAAAATGTTAAGTCATTATTTCGAGGTAAAAGTTAAAAATGTAATAGCTTATTAAATATGTGTGTTCATGGGTGTGCTTCTATAGCGTGTAAGAATCTGATTTCATAAAAGGAATAAACGTAGGTTAACTGAAGACAATGTTTTGAATTGTTTAGGAACTTTGTCCCTTACTATTTGTATAAATAATTTTATCATTCAACACCATACACTTAACCTCAAACCAATATTTGAAACGCAGGAAATTAATACATTTTCTTTGAAGTCGTCAGTTTTAAGGCTTGACAGCCAAGAATGTAGTACTACACACGAACATGACTCAAGCGACATTCTATGGCTTTTACAACCAGAGGAAACTCTCCCTCCGACATCTGAGAATTGCTACTTCTGAGAACTGTGAGAGTTTCCTTTTGGGGCAAAGCAAAGAAGGTTTTGGTTCATATTATGGCTCAGAAATAATTTAATACCTGTATTGAATTAAACAAAGAAAGAATATACCCAGTTACTTACGTTTCACGCGTCTCCCAAAACAACAAGTCCGTAAACCTGTTTCGCTGTAGTCGCTCACCGACCATCTTCTACATTACTTAAATATTTACTTACACGTCAAATGCGTAATTCTGTAAATCTTGCTTTGAAATGTTCTAATTTCAAATATTAGATAGCTGCATGAATCTCGATAACGTCTCGTGTAATTGTTAAAACTCTTCTCAGTTTTGAAGTATGTAATCAATCAATTCGCGGATCTTAAATATTATTGAACATATTTAATGTTGTCAATTTAACATGTACATGCTTAGCAATTAATCAATCAACTTTATGCCTTTGATTGTCATAGACAATTGCTTTTATCTATTACAATGGCATCTAAACTAGAAATATCTAGAATTGTATATAAATATGCAGCCAATTTATTGAGAGCGAAGAGACTAGTAGAGGAACAGGCAACAGTCATATTATGGAGTCGCTGCCGCTATTGGACATTTGAAACGGTTATAATATTATTATTAAATATTATCACTACTTATTAATTATTGTCTAAAAATATAAATTTGTAATATTAACTGTTTTAAAAATGTTCTCGTTTAATATTTTTGTGCAAGCACAGACACAATGTTTACATACATATTTTATTTGTGGACGTATATAGGAACGAGTACGATATTAATCCGAGGTGGGAAGTAACGGTTTGGTAACTTAATGCGAAGATAAGAGGCGAACGGTACCTCTGGTGGAGCCGACCGCCATTTTGTGGAATAAAAACACGCACTTGACTTTGACTTGGTGCATGTGAACTGTATTTGCGAAAAAAAGTAGTCCAAACGTCAACACAGTCAATTAGAACCTATTGCTTATAACATACATACCTTTTCATATTAAATAATATCTAAGCCTCATTTAATTTTACGATAACTTTTAGTATGTATGTTGTAAAATATAATTTACGTTATCAATATATAGGTGCCAAAACTGCCAAATATTTTTTTTTTCAGACCACAGGTTAATATTAACAATGATTATTATAATGTTCTGATTATAATAGAAACATTTATTTATACTTATATTTAAATAATCTTCAATATGAGAAGGAAAGAAATATTTTTTTTTACAAACAGATATCATTTCGATAGATATTTAACTGACTAATGTATGGAAAATATATGAAACAGAACGTAGGTTGGTATTTGAATTATTTTGGAAGATAGTACGTTACTCAAAAGTGCAATATCAGTGTTCATCTCTCATTCAAGAACGCATAATTTTATTCACGGGTGTTATTTTCTGATAACATCGGGCGTGTGTTTATTCGGATAACCAAAAAAGAAAAATAATTATTTCTGCTGCTATTGGCGTTCTGTTTTATCGACTGTCACTGTCGAAAGAATTTAAAAATAATTTGAATTTCGAATGATCGGGATGTTTGTGAGTGTACCTACTACAGATAAGGAAAAACTTTAAATAAATGCACTCCACGATACATTTTCATACATGTCATACGCATAATATAAAATATTAAAAATATTTGATATTCTATTAATTGGGAACTTGTTAAATTTTTTATAGTGCTATTTAGCATGAATAAATTAACACTATACTGTGTTATCTTAAAAGGTTCTAAAACTCAAAAAAAAAACATTTCATTACCCACTTTAATTGGAATAGTTTTAATTAACGTTCTGATTTGAAATTGTAAAGTTGATAGTGTTCATTGAGGCGAAGTTCACCTGTACAGAGCCATGATCGTAGCTCGTTAGCAAGCGTTATGCTCCTTGCAGTAAAAACTAAGACTCGTTTCCCATGACTAGAATGATTTACCACACTTTCGTGCATTAGTCACTGCCGGGTTATGTTATATAAACTTTTTAATTCTATTTATGTCCGTAGTTAAAATTTAGGGCTGGCAATACATTTACATTGATACCTATATAATAATATGTAATTATTACTTAACAATATTAATGTTTACATATATTGACTCCTACATATATTGACTGGAATGGGAATCCTCCATATATTGACTGGAATGAGGAAAACCAAAATCTGCTACACTTTACGCGTGATGAATTATTACGTACATTTTTACAGTAATTGTGCAATAAAATACACGTAACAAATGTAACGCATTATATTCAAGCGAATGGCTACCAATTATTATATTTTAAATTCGAGGTAAATTGGAAAAATCCCACATGCATGACACGATTTCCACATTACAACGAGAATAAGCCAGTAAATAAAAGACGAAAAATTGAACTTATTGTTCATGTTCATATTTAAATGACATTAAGGTATTCTTCATATTATTTATATAACGTGTAGTTTTTGGCACCAAAAAATAAACATGTTTACCTGCTGGCCTTTGGGGTGTCGCAATACTCAAATGCAACGTGAGAAGCAATCTAAACTGCCACATTTAAGAGTTTACGGATTTCTTACAAATAATGACTACAAGCAGTTTTTATCAACCCTTTTATTGTTCTACATTTGAACACGTTCCACTGCTCGTAGCGAGCAGGTTATAAGCCATAGTCTACCACGCTGGCTAAGTGCAGATTGGCAGACATCACACACGTTAGAAAATGTTATATACATATTTTAATAGAAGTACTCTAATTTGTGCAGGTTTCCCCGCGATGTTTTCATTCACCGTTAAATCGAGGTGATATTTGAATTTCGAGTTATAAAACGCGCGTAACTTTGTAAAGTCAGAGGTGCGTGCCTGGATTCGAAACACACGCAGTTGGTGGTCCGTGATATTGAATGCTTAAAAAGTTATACGTTTGCAATATATGTATATACAATGAACATATTTTCTTATGTAATGAATAGAATAGTGTATGTTGAATAGGCTTGATAGCGCCAGTTATACATACTATATTTCTAATTTATGTAAAACTGTTAACTACTTGTATCCCACGAATCGCGATACTCAACTTTCTCGCTTTTATATAGAGCGAGCCACTTTTAATAGCCAGCTTAAACTTCACATTTTCCTCGAATCGGTAACC
Source organism: Agara michaeli (assembly GCA_018245675.1). Taxonomy (NCBI): domain Eukaryota; kingdom Metazoa; phylum Arthropoda; class Insecta; order Lepidoptera; family Hesperiidae; genus Agara; species Agara michaeli. The sequence goes on along the minus strand of DWDX01005664.1, from coordinate 3,503 downwards.
GCGGGCTATCTCACGTTTTCCTGCTGCGTAAGAGGCATTACGAATGACCATACAATTCGAATTATAAACTAAAAGAAACGTACCAATATAATGCAAAAACAGAACGTGTTAACAACCTTTTAGCGGTGCGATTTAAAATTGCCACAGATAATGAATAAAAAGGCTTCCGATGCAGGCGGGTCGGGCGGTGTTACAGCCGATGGCCTTGATTGGTCGCGCGAGGAGACCTTGAGCGGAGATACGTTGAGCTTAGATCGAATGCTGGTAGGGTTGACAGACCTACACCGGACGATGACTATTCATTACAATATAGTCCACCCAATAATTTTCCTGTCATCAATCAACTGTCATTAGTCATCGTCAATAATAAAATGTATATATTCTTTAACTAGCGCTTTATCAGCCTGATAAATATCGTCTATCTGGCCGTTTAATTTTTTTAAAAAGATTGTCAGTAGAAAAGTAATTATTGCGAAATACTTGCATCATTCTTGAATATATACATTTTGACGGATATACGTTAAAAATAAATTTTACGTTGACATTAATTTTATTTTTGTAGCAACCCTAAGCGTGGGGCACGGTACGGTGGCGCGTTCACTAAACTTTGCGATTACGTCACTTGTATTTTGGTAGGTATGTTATAGATGAATAGCCTCCAAAGTTCTATGATCGTAACATTACCTTGTTTTCCATCGTGTTTACATCACTTCCCCGGTCACACAAGTATAGATTGTCTTGTGTCGTGAATTTGGTATTCTAGTGACGCAAGTAAAGAATGTGTTTGAACAGAATTGTGAATGGTCGATAATTTACTTCGAATACAGATTAGATAAAATAAAAATTATTTTATTTATTTACATCGCAGTTCCGATGTCCGAGCGAGATGGGGCTATACGAAAAGTATAATCTCGTTTTATTGTTAGATTCGATAAATGGAAATGTACGAAATTCAAATCTTAAGGGGTCCATACGGTTGGCCTGCAGTGAAGGTATGAATAAAAACACATTATAAATTTAAAATTGCGTAGTAGGTAACGACTTTCATGGCCACTTGAGTTACTTTGGTATTGAAAGTTAAATTGCAATATTTCTGAATCCGCTTCATATTGTCATCAAACTTGTTCCATCCATATTTATTATCATACCAAGGTTTGGTTGAGTTTTTTCAGAATACATGTAACCAACTAAATCTCGTAGTACGAGTATAACATATGAGATAGTAACTGTCTCGTAAATATGAAATAACCTCAGCCTCTCTGGAATAGGCGTTAAATCATGTATAATTGCACTGCCATGTCAAAATACATTACTCATGCTATGAGACTGTCACGCGGGTCCTCCTCCCACCCACACGACGTTTGGGAACTGAGACGACAAATATTGCGATGTTCCGTCAAGTTAGCAATACGTTGGTCCTTACTTAACACTTTGGAATTGGTGTGAATATTTAATATTCACGATGTTGGTGCAAAGGGGGCTTACGATGCGTTCGTATGGAATCGTGAACTTGATCGCTAACTTCGGTATGCTTCCGTAGAATATCGTCATCAAGTGCGTGCTAATTCTAAACTCAACAAACCGATTATCGCTATTGATATTTAACAATCAACATAATAATATAGAGAAAGGTAAAATGGCGTAAAATTTTCTACATAATATTTCATAAGAACGCACAACAGTGAATGCGCACTGTCATTTAAAAATGCTACTGAACGCGCAAATGAGCATAAAGAACAATGATACCAATTTATTTTATCGACACAAATGGTGAAACGGTAACAGCGAAATCATTGCTCATAAGTATCGCAATAAATTATAAGATGCGTGTATCACATACCTACTTATTTATTTATGTGAGTTTATCAGTTTATTTCTACTCCGTCAATGTCACCGAGTTGCCGAGAGGGCAACGCTCGCGATATCTATACACATATGAAAGCGTTATTTTGTATCACCGCACATTATTGATATTGTTTTTTTTCATCTTTCAAACACATAGGGTTGTCGACATGGAACAATCGAAAGTACCAGCCATGTCTGTTACCTAAAATAAATCGCATATAACCTGATGTAACCCGACTTTATATCGTATCTAACGCTCTGAAGTTCTATTAAGTAGCCCGTTTTAACGTACCTATCTTTAAATGTTTCTTAAGATTGTGCATTAATCACTATGAATCTGCCTTTACATAACTTACATAAGCGACAGAGCGAGTACAGATAGAAAACATTGAACTGAATGTTTACAGAACAGCGATGTTACGCAATAACATATTTACATAACCTCGAATTATCATTATATAGTCATTAAATCTCAGTGAATCTTACAAAAATGTTTTTTTTTTATGATGAATCGATCACGAATCAACTTTGGCACTTCTTGTACGCCTGTGTTTTTTATTCTAAGGCAATGCCTCATTAAGATTCGGATAAGGCATGAACAAAAAAGTAAAAAATACAAAATCTTAAGCATACTTTGTTTCTAAGCCAGCCCTGAATGGCTGCAAAATGGATTATAATGTTGATAAAAACGGGTATTATAATTCATTGCCCTTGCTATCTGCAATCCAGTCTACGTTGAAAAGACTACATGTACTTATATTATATACCTACTTATGTTTTAAGCATTAAATTGTATTGACATTTAAATAATCGCATAACAAATAAATGTTTTTGTAACAATTTATTGTATTACTTATTATTGTGCACTGTAGTGATTTTTGAACCACGAAAAGGTAATTAAGCATTAATTGCCGCAAAAGATTCAGACGCTTATACTTTAAGGAAGTTTTGTCAAGATGGAGATTGATAGAAATTATTATTACAATATTATCTGGAACAATTTCACATACGGTTATCTGTTTTCAAATTAGGCAACTAAATGCCTTGCTTGTATTATGGTAACCTGGTAGCTAATAACCATACACGTTCCATATACATATATATAGATATTTTTATTACACCCACACGCAGAATAAACAAATGTGCTCATCATATGTTTGTTCTGGGTGAAAATCGAACTCGAGATCTCCAGTTTTGGAGTCAGCGCCTCTAACCATTTGACCATGATGCCAGTCGATATAACTGCCAGTTGAAAAAAATGTTTTAAACGGCCTTTATTTGGTCAGTTGGTAAGTGACTGACATTGGACATCCGCATCCGTAAGAAACGTCATTGCCTCCACGCTGCATAATGTCTTAGCACGTTATCAACGCAGTCACGATATATCATGATAAGGAAACCGGAGCGTACTAATTTTTTTAATAAATCCACTGCTCTAAGTGTGTGTGTGTGTGTTTGAAGCGTCCAAAACCGTGGATAGTTATGTAACATTACAAATTACCTCCTCCTACTAATAACCATTTTTTTTTCCTAATTGACGTTTTGCTGTTGACCTTAGTGACCTCTACAGCTTCACCCGGGCTTTTTGTGGCGTGCCATAGTGGCTCAGCCAGAATTAAGGAGGTGGGGAGGGGTAGGAGTGAGACTCGGCACCCGGC
>DWDX01005663.1:0-10329 GCA_018245675.1 Agara michaeli | reverse complement strand
GACCTTAGTGGCCTCTACAGCTTCACCCGGGCTTTTGTGGCGTGCCATAGTGGCTCAGCCAGAATTAAGGAGGTGGGATATAACTAAAGCGATATGGTTTCCGGTATAGAAATATTTTATCTTTCCTTAAAGTTTAAATTGAATTTATCAGGAATGAAGTTACCAACTTCAGATGTCTAGTTTGCCCTTTTCATTTCCGACGAGTTGAAAACAGCACAGGAAAGTTAACACGGTTTCAGCACTAGCGAGGCACGGTCCAGTTAACATCAATGCGGCTCGCATTTAAATGTGAAACATAAATTAATATCAGTAACATGTTTTGAATGCGGACTGCGACACGCTGTGGGTGCACGTTTATCGAATCGTTAAGAAATGTTATTTCAATGCTAGAATCGGGAAAGTTTAGTATACTTACGTAAATGTTTCGAATGAAATCGAAGATATTCCAGTCCTAGAATAGGAGAGTCCTAGGATCAAAGATTTCTCAATAGAAAGAAGTAAAAATGTGTATATGTAAGTTTTCAAACGAAAACCGACTTTGTGATTTTGTGATCGACTTAATAAAATTTCTTGCAGACAAATGAAATGTTCTTTCGGGAGTTACAAACAGCTGGAGTGCCGATATCACCGTTTGCACCTCACGCGTATGACGCCGTCTGGGCTATAGCTCTGGCTCTGAGCAAAGCGGAGCTTCTCTGGAGGAGCATGGACGAGACTAAGGGGAAGAATTCAAAATTGGGTCTTGGGCACTTCGACTACGACAGGAAAGACATGGCCGAAGAGTTTCTGTACCAATTGGGGAATTTGAGCTTCTTAGGAATATCGGTAAGTTCAACACAATTCTTGGCTAGCTTGATCTTTGACATAACTGCTACCGGCCTTTGTTGTATCTACCACATTTTCTGTGACTGCAAAATAATTCTAAAAGGTATTTAATCCGACTTCTGTATTTTTTAGCATCTAAACATAATGGTATCCAATCATCAACACCGAAATATCCTAAGTCTAGTAAATTAAATTATGATATAATTTATGATATAATTTAATAAATGATTCTGGAAGGTACCCCGATACTAAATCGCTTCTAAAACTATTCGTCAGCATATGCTAAACCCTATAATTTTTAAACCGCTACCTTTCCCTACATCGGGTTACAAGGCTATACAATTACAGGGACTACCAAGCAATATATTCATTGCTATACGGCAAAAAGTGTACACGTATATAAGTACATATATACCTATATATACTCGTATATGAAAGAAAGCTTTTATTCACACATTTAGAGTTAAAAAGAGTATAGAACAAAAAGCGGGAATTTATCAAATAATAAAAACGTAACATCACGCCTGTAATCCCCTTAAGGGGTAAGCAGAGGAGTGTAGTACACCCCCACATTTCACCAGTTACGTTTAAGTCCCTCAATGATCAAATAATAGAGCACAATAGAACAAAAAAAAACGTAAAGAACATTACAGAAATAAAAAACAGTAAGTAATTCAAAAAATATGTGTACACACCACACAAAAGTCTGAGTAACTAATTCCCTTGGAAGACGCACTTGAAGGTTGAGGCTTTAGTTCAAGAGGGATCATTGAAGGCACTCGTGAAATCAAACCAAACACAAGTGAGTCTATTATTGAACACTGTGAACTTAATCATTGCGATTGACAGCGTCGAGGAAACAGTTCTAAATGGGGTCGATTGAAATATTAATAGGGATTCGACTCGGAATGTGATCCAGTTTGCCCACGGTAATGTAAGCGGGATTGGTATTTGAATGTAGAACTTTGATATGAAAGCACACCTCCGTTCATCTATGCTTTTACCTTTTATAACTGAGTAGCTTTTGCCCGCGACTTCGTCGTGGAATAGAGTGTTTTGGCAGCATTTTAATTTCCTAGGATACTATCATTGGAAATAATACAGATACAAACTGCTCCACGCGGACGAATTGAACAAAAGCTTTAATTTTAAGCTTTAATTAATATAGCCTATCAGTGATAATGTAGCATTTTGTTGGTATTTGAGAACGCAACCTTTTGTTATGACATCTGTCAACTTCACTTGTGGTGTTTGTTTGGCGGCATTTTTTCCGTTTTTTGTTCTGAATAAAACAACACATTTAAATGGTGAAAGATATATCGTGAACTGTTTCAATTACCTTATTCCACTCTAGTCAAAGTGTGTCACTCGAAATCTCATTACCATAGACAAGTACAGAGTTGCTGTAAAAATGCCTGGGATTTTGTCAAGATACCTATCTAATTCATGTTTATTCTTTCTCTGTATATCTGGATGCCTTTTAAAAATTCTCTTTAGGTTAGGAATAAAGAAAAGTAAATATCTCCATGCAATGTACGGTGTCCACCGAGGGAAGCACACGAGTTTGCTTTCCGTCTGTAACATAAAATTTAGCTATTTAGTTAACCCGCGTACTTCTTCGCAACTAGCGAACCGTTCCGGGAACTTCTTCGAAGTTGGAAAAGAATTTAGCATAAAGTGTACGTACACCTTTTACATTGGAAGTTGCACCATGTATGTTTATTTTCTGTTGGTTTTCGAATTCGAATTTAATCCATTCTCCAAATTCTCCAACATGTTCTTTGATGTGTGCGAAGTGAATACAATTGTCTTAAGCTTTTTCCAAAAGCTAAGGAAATCCGTTAGCAGCTTCAGAACAATTACATTCCAATGCCTCATCGATATCCACCACTGGACATAAGCTAGCTCAAAACGCTACCACTCACAATACAATGTCTACACTTAATGAACATCCCAATCATATTGATACAAATTCACCTGCTTCTGTCACAAAGGAGAGATGGACTAGAGCGAAAGCCCAAAGAATAAAACTCTCGGCACTTTCTAAACCGTTTTAGTGTGTATTTCGTCCATTATTTTGTGAACATCTTTATTGTGAACAAATTGCACAGAACTTTTAAGTACTTGTATAAATGCGAGCGTATCCCCAGAAGAGAACCCTTTGAGTTGGCCAACTTGTTATGCGAAAAAGACGTGTTCGGATCAAAAAAAACTAAAGAACATTGGTCTATTTTTGTACTTTCGATAATATAACGTGACCCAAGAAAAGATCATTCTAAAGATAGCGACTGAAATATTTATACACGTGCATTTCGTAGCGAGACCAACTGTGCCCGATGTAAAGTAATGGAGTTGTTCTTGAGACTTCTCTATCTTTGTGAATGTCGACTGCGGAGTCCTTTCCCCTGTATTGGTAATAAGTTATGACACTCTAAAACTAGGTAATCCATAAAACTGTGTAACTACAGCAATCTAATTCAATTTAATTGAAGAAAGAAATGGAAAAGAAACGGAGAAGAATTGAGTTTGAGATTTAGTTATAACTTGTGACATAGATAAACATTAAATAGTTACAAACAATGACATAGGTGCTTTACAAGCTACCAATAAAACCATTTGTAAATATAAAACAGAACAAAAATATACAAGTACGAAAAAAAACGAAAGTACCTCTGAACGCGCTCTGACATCAGATCTACGTTTTTATTTCATTTTGATTATGTTTTACGTGAAATTAATGAAAGTTATTTACAACAGTACTCGAGCTATAAATTATAACCACTTTCAATTTGCAAAGACCAGTCGCGAATGAAGCTACTAATGTAATTCCCTTTGATAAAGCCACTCGAGGATTGAATAAAATTAGTCTTACGCTGCTGCCTTTCGCACTAAATATTCAATGTCAAATTTAAAATTTAAAACAAATGTTATCGCATTTCTTTTAAACAGAATAAGAAAAAATGTTTGTTGTATTGTTTCAGGGTCCCGTATCTTTCAACGGAGCTGATAGAATTGGGATGTCGGCATTCTATCAGATACAAGGTTAAAAAAATGTTTCGTGTCAAATATATCTTCCTCTTCATGACGATCTTATCCAAATAATTTCCTTTTTATCCATTAATTCATCATCGGTCCTCATTAATCCAACACTTACTCCTAATAGTCTATTACTTCAATTCTAATGATCCTATCATTTATTTAGTTACTTAGTTATACTTTGTTGTTGATTAGTTAGCTACACTTGCACCTAAAGAAAGCATTTTTCTGCTTAGTTAGCTGATGACATTTGTCACCAATTTTTCATTGATTGCCAGGAGGTCGGCCAAAAACTGTGGCTCTTTACACCCACGGTCGGGAAATGGTTTGTCCGGAATGTTCCAAGCCCCAATGGGCTGGTGGAATACCTGCTGCTAGAAGAGTCCTCGTCCTCAGGGTGGACTCGGTGTGGGCGCCGGCTCGACTGGCGGTAGCCGCACTGTCTGCTGCCGGTGTAGCCCTAGCGCTGGCGTTTTTGGTTTTCAACTTGCATTACAGTAAAAGAAGGTAAGATGATTAGTTTCTTATATGTCAGCACCAATTTTAAGTTCCACTGTAAAGTCACTATCAAGTGACTGTTGACAGTTTATTCCAACGCTGCTTAGAGTAATATCTAGCCATATGAAAATGTTCACCTTTTTCTCCACACCAAACTAATTGTGCAAACGCACTTGACATTGTAATGTCTCCAATTAGTTGTATTATATTCAATGAATATAAATTAAAGGAAAATATTGCAAAGACGAGCAGGTCTTCGGAGTTCACGTCAAGTTCCATTCCAACAGCAGATTAAGATAATACGAATATTTGACTACTTGTAAGTTCCCCCAATAGCATATATATAAAATAACCGTTGAATTTAACAATTTAAATGCTAAATTACGAGTAAATTTAGAAGAAATGGAATAAACATCTTTAAACAAGTCAATGAGTATATTCCTTCTTTCAGGTCCATAAAACTATCATCCCCTCGTCTAAACAACATGACTTTGATCGGCTGCGTTATGGTTTACACCGCCGTGGCCATGCTGGGTATCGATAACTCCATCCTGCCAAACTCCGTACCTTTTTCAGCTATGTGCACTGTAAGTGACGTTTAAATGCTCATTCGTTCCTTCGATCAAGCTTTTAATTTTATTTGGAATCTGAAATCCGCTTTGCTGTATATTAGGCATAGCAGGCCTTCAATTAGAGTTGAGAGAAGATTTTGATAGGATTCTTCTTTTTTGTTCCTAAATTGGTCTTAAACCACATTGCAAAGTAGATGTTCATTCTTACTGATATTATATACCTATGATATGGCACAAAATATCGTTGATATCAATGAACACCTAATTAGAAAGCCTCAGCGTCGACGTCCAGTGTATTTTTTTGTGGTTCCAGAGTAGAGTCTACATCTTGTCTGCTGGATTCTCTTTGGCATTTGGATCGATGTTTGTTAAAACTTATAGAGTTCACCGAATATTTATCAGGTATGTACCTTTTTCAGAACTAAATATCAGTTGCTTCGTTTTTACTTTGTGTTACATCTTCCTGTGGTTGTAATATTCTCTAGGACTTGAAAATGATTGAATCCTCAATGTCTTTTTTGTAGAAATTGTCCTAGTTAAGCTTACTAGATTATAATATTGATATAAAATATAATTGAGCTGCCGATCAAGAACATATTAAACATAGTATATGTTCAGAACCCGTATCTCCATAGCAACAGAAGCGGAGTATGCAAGACGAAGCTGCTCCAAGACACGCCGCTAATATCACTCGTGTGTGCGCTGGTGCTCATCGACGGGATGATCGTGACACTGTGGGCCATGGTGGACCCCATGGAGCGCCATCTCAAGAACTTAACCGTGGAGATTAGTGCTACGGATCGCAGTGTAGTATACCAACCGCAGGTTCGCACCGCTCTAGAAACTGAACTTAGATATCATTTTACAACTCGTTCGTCTAATGACTGCGACACAGCCGTGGATTACCACAAAATTCAGAAATGCTAATTCACTAGCAGTTGTGTATTTTCACCATTTGATATCGTCAGATAAAAGGTATCTTTTAATTCTACTTTCAGATAGAGATTTGCAAGTCTCAGAACACGACCGGTTGGCTCTGCGCGCTTTACGCTTACAAAGGCCTCCTCCTCATCGTCGGCGTGTACATGGCTTGGGAAACGAGAAACGTTAAAATATCAGCCCTCAATGACTCCAAATACATTGGCATCAGCGTTTATTCCGTGGTCATTACCAGCACAAGTGTTGTTGTTATCGGCACTATCATCTCCGAGCGAGCTACCCTGGCGTACATCACCATCTCCAGCTTGATCCTCGTGGCTACTACGTCCACTCTGTGTCTACTGTTCCTACCCAAGATTATTGCTATTAGAAGCAATGGTAATTGTTCTATATATTATCTGTTTTAATATCCCCATAGGTGCATTTGTTTGTCAGATTATCGAAGTACTCACTAGGATATTCAAACATTCTCTGAAATTATTGTATGCTTTTAAATAGACCACGTCCAAAAGTCTAAGCTGAATACTTCCTAATGAAGTTTTACGTTCAATTAGCTCATTTAAGTATTTTGATTATTCATCGAAAGTGAAACAAATGATTAAACAAACTTCGTTTGAAACACTTTAAAATAAGTCACCAAATCCCTAAATGACTCGTTATTTTTGATTCAGCCGAAGAAGACCCCGTAATACAAAGCATGGGACTAAGATTAGAATGTAAAACGAGGAGATTCGTGACCGACGAAACTCAAGAGTTGCACTTCCGAATAGAGATTCAGAACAAAGTGTACAAGAGAGAAGTGGCCGCGCTGGATAAGGAAATCGGACGGCTTGAGAAACTTTTGGCAGAGCCCATGGAGTCCAGTAGCAGTTCTGTTGCTTCAATAGTTCTACCCAAACGGGTGAGTGTTTTGTGACTTGACAACCTTTTATAACGTAGCACTCGGAGGAAGTAGTGTATGAGGCTACAGAAACATACATTAATAGTATTCTGCATTAATTAATTAAATAATTTACAATGACAATTATTGGCAGTTCGTGTTTAGAAAGGGTTCATAATTTGACCAAATCCACCATTTTACAATTTCCTAATTTTTCAGACCGAGTTAAATACAGTAGAAGAGGAGGGTATGGCGCGTTCAGACTCAGGAAAACGGACTCCCAGCGTCAGCGGTGGTCTCCCCATGCTCCTTCTATCCGTCCTGCCGCCGGTCATCCCGCGAGCCAGCTGGCCTTCCGCCGAGGCTTGCCGCGCACGGAACTCTGTCAGCTTCAGCTCCCAACCAAAACTGAACTACAGAAAATCACAACCCTCCATAGACCTGTACAATCTCTGCTTGAACAGGCGCGAGGAAAACCACGGTCTACTCAAAAGACTAAAGAGCTTCTTCGGTAGTAGACCGACGAGTAGAAAAGCGTCCACCATGTCCATAGCGGACCCCACGGGCCAGAGCATAGCCGCCGCCCTGAAAATGCACGTCGGCATGATCGCCGGCCTAGTGCCGGGGAACAGAAAGCATTCTATGGTACTATCTTGCAATACTCTGAACGTCCCAAATCCAGAGTTGAAGTTGCGACGAGAATCATACGCTAGAAGCGGTCCAATCATTCGGATAACTGACGATGAGCCTTCGTGCTCGAGGTATACGTCAGATAGGAGTGTGTCGTCGGGAACGCAGAAGTACGTCGCAGAACCAGAGACTAAAGTCAATTTCGTGTTGCCGGCAACTCATAACAAACCAACCTCGCGTCAGAGTTCCTGTGAAAAGATCAGAGGCTCTCCGAGGTTCCCTCACAGGATATCGCCGGCTACATCTAGCTTGTCGACCCTGGACGGCAGGCGAAAGACCAGCGCCGATAGCGTGTTCAACATAACTGCGAGCGTTTACGACGAGCACCGAAGGTTCAGCCACCAGAACGTGAGTCATCAAGAGCAAAGGAGCAAGATGATTTTGGAAAGCAGATGGAAGTCGACCGAAGATGCGCGTCCGGGGCCTTCGAAGGAAAATTGAAATAACCAGTGGAAAACAGCCAATGACGCTTAAGCAAGGAAGATAATTGTGCCAAAAATGCAACTAAATGCCATTCTATATTCTATGGATATAATGTATATAACAATTGTACTTGAATGTATTAATAGTGGAACCTACTATACAATCAAAGATGTTGGAAAATTTTACAATAAAATTATTTTAATAAATATTTGTGAGTGTGTGTAGAATTAACATTATATCTACATATTTATATATTATCAGGCTAAAGTATCTAGATGTAATATTTAGAATACTTGTAAAAGCGAATGGGCCCATATTTTTTATTTACTTTCTGTCCATAGATAACCAATGCGGAAGGAATCGTTGACGAAGAGCTGGCAACATTCGCTTCTATAAGATATTAATCACTGTTTTCCCAGAAACAGATAAGGGTAACACCAAAAAACGTAGATATTAGATATAACTCGAAAGCCGAGTTGTTAGATTATCATTATAAATTTTCTTATGTAGCTCATAAATATCTTGACCTATTTTTATGTATATAGATAAATATAATTGGCTTTGTATAAATTATTTTGACTATACGTAATCATAGCTAGGCCGTCCAAATAGGCGAAGTAGACAACGGCCTACGGCGCTCAAATTTGACAGGCAAATGGCGACAATATGGCGCATTGCACCATAAAGTAAATTTCTATTTTATCATGTTGCAAAAATATAATTTCAAGGAGCGTCATTCATCATTGTGTCGCGTGGTATTCCAGTTTTCTCGAACCCGTGCTTTTTGTTATTTGTAAAAACATGGCGATAACTTGTAAACCTACAAGATTTTTTATATCTGTAGTGTTCAATCAAAATTTTATTGTAATACTCCATGGTCACGTCGTTTTGAATGGGTTGTAAAATTTTAATAGTCTTGTCGATTATGGCAACACTAGAGAATCGGTATATTTATATTAGAATTACTTTTATTCATATTGAGGTAAAAAAAAAATAAGTACTTTTAACAAAATCGCCCTTGTTTTCCAATTACGTTATACGATAGTTCAAATAAAAAAGGTCTAAGTGTTTCTTCTGTTATAGGACAATATCATTTTATAGTGTTGCCATATTTCTCCGTACATCCTATCGTAATTATATCGTAATTATAAATGTGAGATTTGAATCTATTTTAAAGCAATACTATGGAATTTAATTGTAATAAAGTATTCAAAGAAAGATATTTTTAGTAGACACAATTAGTCAAATTATAATATAATATTGTATACTAAAGTGTGAAGTAGGAACGTTCATATTTTATAATTACTATTAAAAATACGTAAAAATAGTAGAATTGGATTAGAAAGTTTAAAAGCAGTTGCAAAAGCGTTGAACTTAGTTTTTTTTTGAGGATACTTTGAAATAATTAGTACCTACCAAGGAAATTCTATAGTATTCCATAATAAATTCAGTAATAGTTCATTTCGTGTATATTATATTTATATTGAAACAAGGAAATCTGTAATAATGCTCAACATATTAAATGTAAATAATTCTCAATTATCTTCAAAGGTATAGGAAGACTATTTCTGTTCAGTTTTATTTCATTTCAGTCATGCAATTCTCTATCGCAGTGTTGCAACTGCTTTAAATGTAACTGTCAGCCGTGTGAAAAATTATGAATAAAAATATTTATTAATTGGTATAATGTTTGATGCTTGAATCGCCACCCGACATGAGAAATTCAACTCGACCCTTCCTTTGGTAAATAAAAGCAATATTTCGAGCCAACCGGCCATCTTATCCCGATGCAAACGATAGTTTTGCTTATCACGCTAATATGTCTCTTGTAAGGGAATCAAACCCACAGACCAAGTGCGGGTGTTTATCCAATGAGTCGACAGACCCGATAAATAAAACAAATGATGATAATAACAGATATATCTTATATACATAAATGGTTCCTATTACAATGTTGCTATCTATATTTAAAATTGGCTTTTAATTTTGATTGGCTGTCACACGTCTATCAACCAACACAGTGTCCACCTACATACCTATGTATAGTCTCTAGGTTCAGTATTTCACTTTAAAACACATAACAATTCATTATGTAAGGCATTTGAGAGCAGGCAGCCATTGGAGGCTCTGTGCATCTGCATTTGCATCTTAATAATAATAACCAGTGGCGTAGCTAGGGTATTTGCTGTCCGGTGCAGCTTAGGACTTGATGCCCTTTAAAATGGTCAAAATAATGTCAGATCTCAGAGCACAGTAGAGTAGATATATAAATTTTTCATTTTCATTCTTTCATTTTTCTTGTACATTCCTTGATTCTTGATTGAAAAAAAATTAGAAGAACTGATCGTCGACTTTGATGCCCCTTTCCTTTTGATGCCCGGTGCCGAATGCACGGCTCGCCCCCCCCCCCCCCCCCAGCTACGCCGCAATCCGATTCCAAATTAGGCAATTCCGATACATCCGATA
>DWDX01005662.1:0-10330 GCA_018245675.1 Agara michaeli | reverse complement strand
AAAAATAGATGTTGGCCGATTCTCATAGATACCGGATAAGCACAAAAAATTTCATCAAAATCGGTCAAGCCGTTTCGTAGGAGTATGGCAACTAAAACTGTGACACGAGAATTTTATATATTAGATAAGTGGTATTTGAAATTCGTCTGTGGATTTTAAATAGAATCGCACTTTTGTTGGAGACTGGGTATTATTACAGTCTTCACTGAGATACTCGTGTGCTGTTTAGGCCACGCAATACAAATTTCCGTTAGCTTTGACTTTGAAATAAAAAACAGTGATGATAAAAAAATATTCATCCGTACGAGGTGCACGGAAAATGAAAAACTTAGGCCAATATATATTCCTGTTCAGAGAAGGACGTGCTTGCAACATGATCGGCGAGCTCAAAGGATAAGGGCGTTAAACGTCTTACAAACTTTGTCGATAAGCTGATTTTCGATAAAATATTAAAAGACAAGGTATTTTAGATTACGATTCTACGAAGCTCAGAATAAATATATATGTATGTACCTACCTACCTATGATTGTAAAATTTCGGTGTATACATTATAAATAAATTTGTGTTGCATTGAGAGCTACATATAAGCAGTTTTCACTTCAACATAATTATTTATGATACGTACATCTATTTAAATTTATTGAATTTTTAAAGCACTGTTCGTAGTTATTAGTAACCTAAAATGTTCAAAATACGTTATTTTTTGTCATAATGCGTAAGTGCTAGAACGGAGAGTTATTTGCAATTTTATCAATTTCAGCATCCTTTCACAAAAAATAATTGTTTTGTAAGTAAACAGTCACAAATTTATACGAGACCCAAATGTATGATATCAAACTTTTCAAGTCCAATGGAAAAATTTAAAACACCCATTTCTGTTTACCGCTCCATACCGTTCCAATTAAAATTATTTATAAGAGGATAGGACTTTAAAAGTATAGCAATAATCGTTTAAGTATCGTCCTTATATTGCATTATTTAAGCTTTTTAATATAGACAGGTGCGTACTTTACCACAACAGTCGCTATTTTATGGTAATAAATCCTGAAAGAAAGCAAGAATTATGTACAGTTTTCTTTGTTATAGCAATATAGACTATACTTGTATTGAAAATGTAAGTAGGAAGTAATAAACAAGCATAAGAACAGTGGTTTACACTTAAATCTTCTGTTTCGGGAGTCTGAAATTCAAATTTTCAATCAACGTTAAGTTTTAAGATGAAATTTACCCTAGTATAATGGTAAAGGATCTAGATTGATAATCTTGATGAAACCTAGAGTTAGACATAATACTGTCTAATGCGTTTGTGTGGTGGAGTAGGCCTTTATCCAGCTCATTCTTATACGAGTAGACCCGTGTCCAGGAGTTGAAGGAGGAAAAAGGGTTCATGATGAGGATGACGACGTTGATGAAGAAGTAGGTGACTTATTTGGTCACACTGTGTTTGTTACGAGGGTCAGTCGAAGAGCACATGAATATTATATTAAAAAAATAACCATTATAAATGTAGGTATTGCATTAATTGATGTGACAGTAGTACCATAGGCAAGAGTACCTACTGAAGCATAACTAAACAATGTTTTTGTAACGTATATATTACATTCTTATAGGGAAAAAAACCTTAAGTAACATTTCTGTTTGCGGCCTCAACAAGACTTGTATTCAACGTAGCGTTGAGGATTTATGAGACTTATTTACACAACGAGATAGCACGACTCCATTCAGTTAATTCTGTAATTAATGCAGATGTCGCCTGAAAGTAGTATCCTTGTTGAGCTTTATAAAGTACTAGATACAAGAATGTGCAGTTTATTGTAGAAATTGAGAACGTGGTTATTAAATGGTATCTTGCTTAAGTACAAAATTTAACTGGTAGGGGAATCACATGGGACCGTCTCTCTGTCTGCAGTAGTAAAGTTATGTACTTTGGACGGCATTTTTACCTGTTGGTCTCGCTTATTATTGTCAGGTATATTTAAACATGTAGACGGCAAAGGCGTTAAAAAACTTCTGTCGTATGATGGCCATTAACTAGTTTGTTTGTCAATCGTACAGATCTAGCAATGGGAGAAAAATATTCTTCTACCTATCAGTACATAAACGCCTGTAATTGTTTATCACGACTTTCTAATTGTAACTTGTCAGTTGTGGTTAAGCAATAATCGATAAATATTTAAAAAGCAATGTTACAAAACTATTTGAAAAACATTTCATGAGTAGACAAAAATGTCCCGAATTTTGAATGTTTTCTTTTTATGTTATCCTTTTCTATTCAGAACGTTTGGCGTCGAGTTCTGCCCAAAGCCTTCAGACATCACTTGTCAACAAACACGCTGTATCTTTTGTGCTCAGTAAGAACCGGAACTATAATTAAAACACTACTATTTAAAAAAACATACAGTGAATATTACTGATCCTGCAGTTACATACAGAACCAAGCGTTCTACCGTCCCTATCTTTAGCAATCGAAATGTTTTCAACGGTCGATGTAAAAAAATATTAATGACTCAGATATAAATAAATTAGTTTTGAAATTAACGGTTTTAAATACTTGGCAAGCAGTTGGCATTTACTCGTGCCTATGTGTGTATTCGTATTCATACAAGAACGCATTTCTAACTCAGTTGTCAGAGATAATATGTATCAGATTTGAGGTTTATCACGGTTGGTCTCAGTTCTATTTATGGTCGGTCATGAAGCATCAATAAATTGTAGCAACAATTTAACTTCAATTGATTTGATTCTTTGATGTGTCTATAAAACAAAATGTATTTAAGCGTTTGCGGTGAAATATCTAAAAAACAATTCATCGTATATGATCTTTATTATGAGTTATATACTGTTTTTGAAATCAACATCGATATGTCTAGAGTGCCATTTTATTGCTTGTAAAACGTCGCCTAAACGTATTTATGTTTCCACAATAGCTAAAGTGCTCATAGGTAGACGGAGTGTGTGGTCGTCGGAATGTCAATATAAGAGCACTAAAGCAGGCTCCCTTCGTCTCGGCGTGGGCTAGGGGCGCAAATGTCGTATATACATAGGTATATTTGCACCACTTCCTCGGGAACATAACTGTGAGTCAACAATGGAATAAGGAATGATTTTCTTAGTGACCGCAAGTACGAATTGAAAATGGACATGTGATCTGAACTCGGCACTACACTGTACTTCGTTACGATACTATTGTCGTCTTCATTCAAACGACTAGCTATATTGTTTACTGCAATATTATTGGTTACTTTGATAAAACAAAAAGATAAAAAATAAAAATAGTCTTAGCGATCTAATTTTTGAGTCCTCAGCGTGTTGGTGGGTACCTATTATTGAATTGTTTATATATGTATATTCTTTCGGAGGGGATCTGATAATTAAGAAAATTAACATTTCTATATAAATTCTATTAAAAAGAAGGTGGCGTTTTGTGAGGACAATGTGAATTGTAAAGCCATTGCGCGTAGAAGCAAGTAGTTTCGTATTTGATACCTAATTACATATTCAAGCTTCCTAGTTTCTAAGTTTTCGAAGTAACATCTAGAATTATTATATCATTATAATATATTTTACAGATAGCATCGTGCAGAAATGTACTTGCCCAAGTGTTGTTTTATATGAAGTTACCGTCATCGTGATAAGTAGACGCTTAACTCGGCTCGAGCTTATTTTACGGTGACTTCCAGCTAAACGACTTAAGATTTCATTCGAGTTTGTATTTTGGGAACTTTGAAAGTCATCTCGTCAATATCAGAATAGTACGTATATAGTAAATTTTATAATCGTCAAAAGTTTCACAGAAGATAAAAAACTTTTATGTTTTATGGTTTATAAGTTATTTATATCAATCGAAATATGATATAGTATCAATATAAGCAATAGTTTGCACACTTCTGGCGCAATATATTGATTATGTGTTTAACATTTTACAGTAGCGTATAGCAAACAAGTTTAAAGTAGATTTGGCCGAATAACTAGTTGGGCCTAAGTAGGATAGAAGGTGCGGTGTGAGGATAACGAGGCCAGGCTCAGCGAATCGGGCGGCCCCGTCGCGGATGCCGTGACGTCAGCCGGCTCCGGGCGCGGACGTCCAAAAACGCATGCGTTCTTCGATACTCCCTTCGCTTTCCCCGCACGCGCCCGCCACTTCTCTGGCGGCTTGCAATACCTTCACTCGCTCGCCCGCCCGTAACTTTCGACTCCCCGCGCCGATTCTCCAGAGTAAAACTTTCTGAGATTACCGTGCGTGTCCCCTAATGCAATGGACGTGAACGGATGAACAGTTTTAGTGACATTTTCGGGAGATAAACACCCGGTGTACCTTAAAAAGTTGGATGCAAAAGTTCAGGTAAGATTTGAATTTTCCGGCTTATTAAAAACTAAAATACTTGTATACAAGATATTGCAGTTATATCTATTCGTTTTGTCGTAAATAAAATCCATGACAGGGCTTTAAAGCGTATATTTTAACGGTTAAATGGTAAAGGGAGTGGGTGGTGAAAATTGCGGTTAATTTCGCGTTTAAAAACGGCACTAACGTTCTTCTTCTTTTCGGAGATAAACATGTTTTCCACACAAACAAATGATGGGAACCGATGTCATGTGCATCGAGTGGAATGGTTGCGTAACTGCCTGCGCCGAGTTCAAACTTCTAAACCATTCTAAGCACCTCTACAATTCATAACGACTATTCGAAAATGTACGAACGTCGTTAGCGAACTGAGCAAAAATTTCAATATACCATTTACGTAACAATATTAAATATGAATAATAAATAGACGCAATATATGTAGATGTCAATATGAAATGATATAGTGTTCTAATTTTGTTTCACCTTAAAGATAAATTAAAGAGCATAAAAGTTCAGATTGGCAGTTTCTTAACTTAAGCATGAGTAACTGTGAGTTTACACTGTTAAGTTATATCGGTAAGAGGATTACGTCATTTATCGACAAAGTCCAAGAAGAGACGCAAAAATGAAACATTTATTAAACAAATAAGTTTGTTATGAATCTTTGCGGGACGGCCGAAGTACTTTTACGATGAGCCCTTTTAGATTAGACTGAAACGCAAACGTTCGGTTTTGTGCTTGTGCCTGCTTTATATTTGTACCTAAAACCAAATTATTGTATTCTTGTTGAGCGAGTACCAAGTAGATAGTAAAAAGGTAGTTTAAAACGATGTAAAAACGTAGATGTTAAGATTAGTCCTTTAACGCTGTAATTTCGATTCAATGGGATAGTAATTGCAGCATTTAGAGGGCTGTGATGGATGAACGGATGAAGGGCGGACTCTGCGGATTTATCTGAGTGATCGCTTTTTGGTGCTCCACGCATTACCATTCGGAATGGGTCCATCCGATTGGTATTTTCGATAATGGTTCAATGCACATACGTATGTCCGCACATATGTGTATGTGAGTAAGTAAGCTTTATTTTCTAAAATTTCATCGGGAGGCTTAAAAGCTCTGACTGCCACGATTAAATGCGTCCAAAGATTTATATTCTAAAAATCCGCGAACGGTACTAACACATAATAAAGAACATAAAAAAAGATTTCATACGCTCATTTAAAACCTGTTTCATTCAAGTCCTACAAATTTTGCTTATTATTACGTAGAAATTTGGAAACGTGTTAATATTATTTAACGTATGTGTTTGTTGGTCAAAGTGAATTCCTCGCAGTAACAGAGGCGTCTTTACAATTAAGATTATTACACATTTTTGTTGCCACGTTTCGGGATAACTTGATGAGGTATTTTTTGAGAATTGTTTTGCATGTAAAAAGCTATTATTTATAAAAAAATACGTGTATATAAAGTGACACTTTACGCTTTTCATTTTGTAACGCGTTATTAAAATAATGCCAATTAAAATAAAATGTCTAATGCTCGAAGACTATGATTGATTACTATAGGTAACGTCTATAGCAGTTTTGATAAAAAGTGACCTTTAATGAAACGATGTAATTAATACAGTTTTTAATTAGGGCTTCCTTATTCATTTTGCATGCATATTTATATGCAACATTTGGTACAGCTTTAATACATTTTCTTAACGGTGGAAAAGCTCTATGTCTTTGTTATTATGATTGATTTTACTCAGAATGCATACTATATTATGCGACGCGCACCACTCACACGTATATCTACGATGACTTTTAGTAACTACACAGGATTCCGTCTGCATTAATAGTATTGTATCAGTAATCTTCAACAACATTATTCAATTTAAATAAAGAGATTTGACAACGTATTGTTCAGAATAGCTCTTCTCATTCCACCAGGAGTCTATCGGTCAATTTTTGATAAAATTGCCTCAATCTAAACATTACACGACCCTCGGGACTAAAATCCAGATGTCAGTAACACTTTAGTGGTCTCTGGCTTTAGTTTATATCTTGTCCCCCGACGTTTCGTGACGAAACAACGCAATTTCCAAGAGCACTTTATTCCATGATATTCTTTCTTTAATCTCTTATTCTAATTTTCTGTTACTAAAGTACATTTCATTGAACTTATACACTCTAGTAAGGTTTTCTTTTAAAAATATCCAAATTGGCTAAAAAGTATATGCTCGAGCGCTGTGGTTTGATTCGTATTTAATCCGAACGTTCATAATATTTGTAGTTATTAAATCTATCAGTAACAAGATAATCAGTTTGACAAGCAAACAGTCTGAAATTACAGGGACAAACCATTAGGATGTTTTAATTGCTTTTCCTATAAAACAAAAATATGGCACTTACAAAAACAAAATAGACTTTTTGAAAATTTAAAATAAAATATTGTCATATTGATTTATTATAAAGTCGATACTTAAAAATAAAAATAACCAAAAGAGATCTTGTCAACAGGAGTCCGGTCGATATCGGAATTTTCACCGGGCCAAAATGAAATTGGAAAAAGTTTATAGATTTACTCGCGCTTTTATTGCTTGTACCGTTGCCTTTACACATTTCGTTGTTACAAACATTTTACAGCTAGCGTGGTAAACTCTTTACCATGAATAAAAATAGTATTATTTGAATAGAGAATTTAATGTTGGCTTTAAGATAATTGTAATATACGCAACGATTCGCGTGATCTTTGTTTTTGGAATTTCATGATTGTTTGTCAAATAAAAGTGACTCGTAACTTACGATCACAAGAGTAGCAAATTTATGTGACGCATTTAAATAATATGAGGACTATTTCATTTAATCGGAGTATAATACATACTTCATTAGGTTGAAAGGTTAAGATGAAGTATAGGATAGTATAAGGCCAGAAGTAATATACTTCGTATATTAAGCCAATGGCCACATATTCACATATACGGGCCATACCTATATGCTCGGTTGGCCAAAATAAATTGTTAGATAGAGCTAACACTCGAAGTAAATTTCGCTTGGCTTTAGGAGCCCATAGTTAATTATAGCCCGGCAATTATCAAGATCGATGGGACCGACAAGATTGATGACGACTTGAGGGCAGCTTTTAAATTCAGAAATAGGGTTTGCGTAACATAAGATATGGACGGAAACTGGCGTAGGCTATTTCTCTTTTTGAAAGGATTATGCAACCTGGAATCAGGCGTTTGAGGTAGCTACCTATAACGTTGTTAGGATACTGGCAATAAAAAGTCCCAGTTATCCCTAAACTGTACTAAATCAGAATAAATACGCGAGTTTCCTACGTAACTTCCTTTTTACTGGTAGTGAAATAGTATACTTATGTAGCTATACGAGCTGACTAAGCAAATCGGATTAATCTGACTTAGTAAATTCTGTGAATATGTGTAGCATTTGTTGTCCTTTTGAGATAATTTGTTACTTACAATAGCTCTAACATTGCGTGGATAATATATGCACACGTACATGACATCTTGCCATGTGTAGTGTCTGAGTTCGATCCCCAGCGGGAGGTATGTGATTGATGAATTAAGACACTTATTCTAGGATCGGGATGTTTCTGAATTTGTCTTTACTTCGATATTTGTCTCATTTACATAGGTATACATCTTATAAAACTGTAGCGTAGCGTTCTTTTATGTGTATCTTATCAATTTTTTTATCGTGTCAATGTTGGACACGTGCCTTCTCTGAGACTGAATTGCGTTGAGATCAGTGCCAGTTTTTTAAAAAAACAGTAAAAATGCATATCGAAATAGAAGTTCCTTGCCATATTTCATTATTTGTGCTTTTAAAAATACTAGTTATAGATTCACAATGAAACGCAAGATTAATTATAGAGTATTTTCTGTTCTCAGTAGAGAAAATTATTAGCATATTCGAGGTAAGCGTGCCATGGTCTCATTGCAATTGTTGCATAGAAATGAAATGACATTCGAGTCAACAAGTCATTGTATTCATGAATAATGTTGCACAGTTGAAATGTGATATCTATGCTTCGAATTCTTGATAGCTTTCATATAATTTTTATAGTTTGCATTGTATACATATTTACACGGCATATTTACGTATTGCGTAAGTATATACAAAACTATAAGTGAATTTAGATAGGTACTTTTAAGAACAAGAAAAAGCTGCTAGTATTAAAGACAACTTGGAAGATATACGATGATTTATACGATGGTGGAAGAGTCGCCGGAATACCTAAGTATCATTGACGTCAGGCAGACTGTCATAGTAAAACTACTGCCAAGTCTATATATAATTGCGTCGATACCAAATAAATTTGGATCGACAGATAAATGATAATAAATTTCGTAAATACAACAAGTATGAATTAATCATGTTGCATTTTTAATTCTCGAATCCCGGAAATATTACCAACATGTAAATAACGTTTTGGGACTGCGATATTGAAACTAATTAATTTGTTATTTACGGAGCGTAAGTTGTTCGCAAAGACGTTCCTTTCTAATTTTAACGTACTAACTTAATTTAATGTAATAACTGTACTGTTTTCAAAAACATTTCATTTTTGTATGACTGAAGTAATATTACGACTTTTTGATTTTTTTGCGTTTTAATAAAACTGTGAAAACTACAAGGAAAGATCGTGCAAATCGTGAAATTAAAATCTTGTCCCTTTATTGAAGCTCTCGCTAATATTTGACAAGGGACGGCATGTGACAATGCCGACACATGGCTACCAACTATCTAAGCGTAATCATTTTTCTATCATCGCCTTGTACTCGTATTTATTAAAAGGCTACGATGATGTAATGTACACGTTCTTGTAAGAGGTCAACGAATTATATCAATAAAACATAATTGTTGCTAAGCAATAATCATTGATGAATTTTTGTTAATAAAAAAAAATCGAATTGTTACTAGTTGAGAAATAATTTTGTAATTCACAAGTAATATTTGACTAATTGTGTGACGATTATTTCCGTCGTTGTTTATTGACGACCATCAGGACAGTCAAAAGAACGACTAAACATGTTATGTACAATATACTCTTGTCGGAGAATCTTTCATTTCGTGAAATTAAGGCTGCTTGCTGCATAAACACTATAATGTTCTTTAAGTTATTAATAATTGATTTACAATAGTTATTATTAATTCATTAAGTTCATTTTATTTTGCACAGAAATTTAGTATAAATCCTAATACTAAAGAAGGAAATACGTAAATTAGTAGTTGGATCTGTGTTACAGTATATTCGATTGTACATAGCACTATGTAATGTCGAAATAAGCATTAGGACCATATATACATTTGTTTTCGGGCAGAATTTTTTGTGATTCAATGTCGGTTATAATAAAATAAACAAATACCTAAGGCTCGTTTATTGTTCACGACGAGGTGAGCGCCTTGGCAACGCAACGTGACGACAACGTGTATTAATTAATAGATACAAACATGGCTTGTTATTTTGGAGTATTTCATTTTGACCTACATATTTATTTATCCGTGTAAGAATGTGCTACGAGATCACCGATAATACGGAATTCATATGTATTGTATGTTTGGTCGGTGGTACATTATGGCACTACAAAGTATCATGCCCACATTTGAAAAATGATTACTTTGTTAAAACTTGCCCTTTTTAAAGATATTTCATGGGCATATTTTTTTTGTTTTTTACGTGATAATTACCTGCCGCCATTTGATTAGAACCTCCAATTCCCGTATTACATGAAAATTATATAATAAATTCCTAGATTTCTCTGCGTTAAGCTGTATCAATGAGAACAATAGAACTATGATTATGAATAAGTAAATAAAAATGTAAGTAAGCTGTACAAAATGCGAAAATGGCCGAGACAAAACAAAATAGGCACGTGGAAGAGATAATAATAGAAGACAGTTAATGGGAAACAAGACCCGACAATTTGCGGAATGTATTTGTCGGAAACAAGGCCTGTGAATTGTCAGGCATCC
>DWDX01005661.1:0-10332 GCA_018245675.1 Agara michaeli | reverse complement strand
TGGCACGCCACAAAAGCCCGGGTGAAGCTGTAGAGGCCACTAAGGTCAACAGCAAAACGTCAATTAGGAAAAAAAAAGATGACGTCACCTATACAAACTTACAAGTGGCGTACTGTTTACATGCTTTTCTTTGCAACCCTTTTATCGGTCCACTGTTGGACCGAGCGTCCTATCACAGTGAGAGCGTTTCGGGCCGCAGTACTATCGAGCTGGCTAAGTGCGGATTGGTATAGTTCACACAGGTATGCAGATTTCCTCGCGATGTTTTCCTTCACCATTATAGCGAGTGATAATAAGATTTTAGTTATAAAACGCACGTAACATGTCAGAGGTGAGTGCCAGGATCTAACACAAGCACCCCCCCCCCCCTCGGAGCAAGAGGCTGAATTTCAAACCGCTGAGCTAGCACTGCTTACATGCACACCGTGTACACGAGGATTTGTTTGACTCAACTTGCGTACAGACCAACGTCAATACTTTTGACACTTGAAACGTAAACCAGTTGATATAGTTTGTGACAAAAATATTTGATCGTTATTGAATTCAGTAGTAGGCACACTCTATTCATATATCACGCTCACGTGTGTGTGAATTTAGTTGGGGGAATGGTATTGAAATCCATACAACCTGTTATGATATGTTTTCCAAATATGCCTTTTTTGTATTTTCCTACATACACGTGTCCCAACGTTTAGTATTCGTAAAGTGTATGAAGGTGGCTTCGGCACAAACCTGTTTTAACAGATGTTCTGATTTGATCGGCATTCCGCCTCCATTATCCTCGCCACGCATCTCGATGTCAGATTGTTTGCAGCTTCTGTCATATGTTCGTGATAAATTCTACAGCGGATGCGGTAGATAAATAGTACTTAGCGGAGTGAAAGCCAATTGAAAATTCAATTACAATAGTTGTTTAAATTAGCTTTTAACGTAACACAGGAACATCGGTAACGGTCGAAGATGTGTTAACCACGTTTTTTTGTACGTTTTAGCTAAACGCGAACCGCTTCTCAAGAACACAATCAGATACGGCAAATAACCGGTATCACCATAAGCCATCGTCCAATGTGTATGTATGTGCATAACGGTGCTCATCTCCATATACTTTCAGCTGCCCAGAAACGGGCTTGTATAGTTTTTGCTCTAGAATATGATACCACATTTCTGATACCGGTTCTCGGTCGATCGGCTGGCTCCTCTGCGTCTGGCGAGGATGCTGTACAGTGAACGGACTTAACATATTTGCATTCGGAATTGATTAACCCCGCTGACTAACACACGTTTTGTGTTTATCATATTGTTATGGTGCGTTTCTCATGTTTTTATTTGCATGTATTCATAACTATTGCGCTTTAAAAACTCAGTCGCTCGCCATTTGTGCTCCGATCTCATTACTCTCGCGGTCCCCGAGTGGAAGGCACCGGGAATGAGCTGCCAAGTTGCGCTCGGCGATATCGGATTCCTTTCTCGGGCGAGCTGAATGAACGAGATGTTGTTTGTGCGAGATTGCATCTCGGATAAAAGAGGCCTCTGTTCAACGAACGCCGAGTCATATCATACGATACGTTCTCACGGTAGCTCTCGAGCGACGAGCCGGTGAAAGCCTTATCTGCCGTGTATCGGAGCGCGAACAATGTGAAGAGCGTGCCGATGTTTATCACCTTCGGCCGATCTAGTGCTCATTCGACTTTCACTCGACACGGCCAGTGTGTTGCCTCTAATGCCACCGCCGTCGCCACCTCTCGTTAGCGCTGTCGGAAGCCGCCGAGATGAACGACGAGCCTCGTCGGCGTGAAAGTAATTTTGAGTGAAGTCATATCGTCTCACCTGTTCTTAATTAGCTCCAGAGTCCTTGCTCCCGATACTTCGTGTTTCTCTTTGAACAGCATTGTAGAAACTCTTCTTCCAATGGAAGTGGAGGTGACTTTAAATCACACAGAGTAACCGTGTGTACGTCAACTGTCTGTTGCATTGTTTGGAGATACGTATGTAAAAAAGATCCACGCACCGTCAGGCGGTCGTTTTTTCTTTTTAGCTTTTTGATATTCAATAACACATCCATAAACGGGCATTGTGTTGTGCTTTATGCCCGTTTAGAGACGCCGGTCGCGCATGTTAAGCTTGTCGTGATTTAGTGCAGGGCCAGAGCCTCGGCCCACGGCCCTAATTACAAAGTGTAATGAGGTGACGCCCGCGCCGCCTCGCCGCCGCGCCGTTTTAGTGATAGACTTGACATGTCTGTATTTTGTTGCGCGGCATACTATGGTTACACGATTGAAGAGTTTTACTAAAATCCACAGGTAGCCAGCGTAGGATACGTCAAATTAAACTTTGAATACTATTTATTATTCACCAATTAGTTGAATTGTATAATCCTAATTAGCGAGTTCCAAAAAAACACATTTGTGAAATTTGACTATTCTATTGTTCAAGCATTTGCAAGATTCTACTGCATTGTTATAATTAAAATTAGCTAAATTGATTAATTAATGATCTAGTACCTATTCACTATTTTTTTTAAAAAACTTTATTTTCATTACTAAAAAATCATTGACATCTAACGACAAAATTACCATATAAATAAATATAAATCAAATTAACTGTACTTTAAAGTCGTCAGGCTCTGCGTGGGGAGCTAACAAATTTGTGTTGGATTCCATTTCGTACCTTCCGCTCAAACTTCGCCGAACCTATTCATCATAGAGCCGCGCGATCTCAGCCCGTTTTTAACCGACTCCAAAAAAAAGGAGGAGGTTCTCAATTCGTCTGTAATTTTTTTTTTATGTTTTCATTCGATTAATTAGTCAGACGGCATCCGACAATGCAACAAGAGTCAACGCTGATTGTAAACCCCGATGTAAACCCCGGGTCTTGATATATGTGCAATGCTGGATACCAGAGTCACGGTTTTGTATTTATTTTAAATATCTTACATTTGTGTAAATTGTCGTATAATGATTTAGTAATCATAATTAATTTCTTTACTTCAACTTTTTTTTTTATTGTTCTTTAACTTCTATTTGTACGCCGTAAAAGGCAAAGTATGGTTTGAACTAATAAACCTGTAACATCTTTATATGTACCCATATTTGTGCAAATAAACGTCTTTGTCTTTGAAAGATCGCACTGATCAGTCAGCGTTCGCACGAGCTTCATCAAGATTAATGCCGTCAGAGGCCGCTACAACAACCTCGCTCGTTTCTGCAACAGCAACATCGCTCTTATTGTTTTCTATTGGATTCATTTGTATTATTATTATTATTATTATAACGTGAATTTTATACAGCTAACTTTAATAAGATTTTATCGCGGTGCTCCATCAAGTTAAAAGCGCTCTTAATTTACAACTCGATTTGCATTTTTGTTCAACCGCATACGACTACAAAGGCAGCACCGATGGCCGGCTATAACGTCAAATCCCTCCTTTCGCATTTGCATCGCGATAAAAATCTCGGTGATCTCGTTTGAATATTCAATTAAAATGTAGATAAAAATCCCAATTGCCCGAACATTTTAGTGCTTTTCAAATTCATACAAATTGACTGTTTTGGTTTCTTTTTGTGAACACTGTTAATTTAAAACTGACGATGTCCATTGAATTTACAATATATGCATCTAGACAGTAAGTTATTATGACATAGCTTCATATATTCTTGTCAAAATGTTATTTTGTTCACCACCCGTGAAGTAATAATACAAGTTAATATTTTAAAATACGAATATAACGGTCTGTCTGTAACTTGTTTTATCAAATCTCTGACTCTATTTTGTGGAAATTTCATATGAACTAATCTAAAGTATTTTCATCAAATCAACCCCTGAAACGGCTAAATATGAGACGGACAATGTATGTGGGGATTTTGATACAACGCAAATGGAATGGTGTTACGTTCACGAAAATTCTAAAAGCAATTATAAATTTCTACACAAACTCTCGTGTGGACTCATTAAGAGTAGTAAGCTAGTACCGGACCCTGAACACTAAAATAATAATAATAATCCAGTTTAATCTGTAACAAATGTATGAAATAGGCAAGCGAAAATGTCTGAACGTTTAGAATCATATAAAAAAATAAATCACTCCAGCGAAAGACGTGCCTGTCACTGTTCATGCAAATGTATCTCGTTCAAATATTTGAATGACACCAAGCCGCCGCAGTCCGCGCTAAGCTAGTCAGTCGGCGATATTATATGTCCGTTTTCATTATATCAGCGGTCATGACTCGCTCTTTTTTACGAGATCCGCTCGGTTCAAATATTATTATACAAAATGTTATGTTCACATCATCAGTGCCGATTCATGGCCGATCTATCAACAGTATCGTAACGCGATAATGTGAACAGTCTGTTAAACGGAACGTTTCGAGAGGAGATCATACCACACCACGTGCCGGTAGGTAACGAAACGCTTCGTCTTATCTCCCATCGTATCGGGCTTTGGTTGAAATTATTTCTTTTTTTTTTGTTCATCGCTCAGTTCACAGATACATTATTATTTGTTCGCAGTTCTGATACTATTATAATGATATACATGAAATGAACGTTGATATATTATTATGCTTTTTGCACGAGTGAGCGTAACCTGGTGTGAAGCGAAGTTTAAAAGATTGTTAAAGATATAGATGGTGCAAAAATATATTAAACAGGATTGCTAAGTTAACATTTCTATTATCGAATAAAGACATTTCTCCGACAAGAATATCCGAGCTATCAAGAACTGTTAAAGCAGAAATAGAGGAAGTCCAAATGTCTTTCTGTCTTCCTATTTTTGAACAATGTTTTCTTTGGATCAGTCTACGAAATCAATACTGTGTTGTGTATCATTGAAACAAATCGAAGGTTATATCACTGGTCTCATTATATTTGTCTCTAACTGTACCCGTATATTGCAGCGGGCAGTCTTTCACCGTGGTTTTGATTCAGTTCAGTTCAGATCAAAACAAATAATCGTATACTCAGCGTTCGTTGTGTATCTGGGCTTAAAATAATCTATAGTAGGCATTCAAAATATTAGCTGTCTGGTTACCATTGTTCCAGCTCTGACTAGTTTCAGACCTGATGGCCGTGTATCAGTTGTCTCGACGTATTTATACTACGAATATTAAGTCGTCTGCGAATAAATTAACCATGTCATACTTTACCGGTATAATATATCACGATTCATCATTATCACCATCACCGTGTCGTCCGCTCGAGCGTCGATATAGCATACCGATTGCTGGCTGATATGTTGAGTTGTTCGCTGTTCAATACGGCATGTCAACATCATTCCGTAACGCTTCGACAAATCTCCCGTCCATTAAGCTCCATTGATCCGTTGGAAGAATTGCGGTCATCAATTACAACCATGACACACGTGACCGCCTGTGATTAATTCGTTTCAACAATACTACTTCTGGTGTGTTAATGAACCGTCGCCGCTGCCTTTTGCGATTGCCGATTCCCTTTCCCCCCCACTCCCCACCCCTCCCCCCTTCCCGCTCTCACGTCAAGCGACCGTTTTTGTGTTCGTCACCACTTTACTGACAGTTTCTTGTGACAAGTCTTCGTATGACATGCGAACCAGATTCGTGTTCGTGTTACGTATGTTTTTTATTCACTTCCTAGTGCTGTATCATTGTCAATGTACGTATTATGCAACGTTTATTTTAATACAGATATTGTTATTATTTTTATACAATCACGTCAAGTCATTAGTTTCGCCTTTTACATTCATCGCTCTGTTTTGAATACTCTTGACTCATCCCCCCATAAGTCCGTGTCTTTTTAGATACGTTGGCTTCAGCAATTAGCGTTTTATTCACAGTCTTAACAAGTACAACAATTGCTTTAGCATATAAAATCGAAGATACACTCATTTAGCCGAGCCGAAATAGTTTTCATGATATAATTTGTTCTGGTGTCTACGGATTTGATGTGTTTAAGCGAATTGTTTTTCTTGGTATTTCATTCATCTGTGACTGATATTTCGAATATTGGTATTCCTCTAATAATAATAGTTTGCGATGAAATTTCTATGTCAATATTGTTGCGGTATTACAATGTTATGGATTTTAAATAAATTGGATATTGGTCGAAATTGTTTTCTTTAACATTCACTAGAATCTCTGAGATTCATTATTTTTTATTACGTTGAGTAAATTATAAATAAGATGCTGCCATATCGATTACAGTGTTATTTCGGATTGTTAAAATTTCCGCTTGCACCAAATACTTTAACCACTTGATGATTTTTTCGCCCGACTGAACATGTTATGGCGCAAACAGAACTGAACGACACAGATGATTTCTTAGAAATTCTCGTTCTGCCCACAATTGTAATGATTGAAAAATTTCCAATATCAAGTAGGTAGGTGAACCAGTAAGTATTGAGAACGAAGTGAGAAATTGTCGTCGGGTGTACAAATATTTGAATTTCGATCCATTGTGGAGATTTAGATTGCGATACTCGGGAGTGCACACGCACGATTGGCGATTACGGCAGTAACGGTCCGTTTTTACTGAACATCGCCAAATTACTTTTTTGTCGACCCGCCAACAGAAAGCGACGCCGTTCCGGAGCCCCTTGCGAATTGTTCCTCCGTTTTGGCTCAGTTTTCACAGCGAATATATAAATTCGACAAAAAGCAATCAACTGTAATCGTAATGAGGGCACGTATTTGCAAGTTACTCGTCCCATCAGTCATCTTCAACGAGCACCTGTCAGGGCCTGGCTCTTAATTTTTTTTTTGCGCTAAACTTTTTACCGCCGTTCGGGAACTCTATCGGTGATTTATTTGTTTTTTTTTTATATTTTAAACGGCTCTATTAAAATTGGAATTCGTTTTACCCATTTAATATGTAGGTACTGCGATATTTTCGTTATTCAAACATTCCGGTAAACTACGGCATCTATTGTCGCGGCGCGTACGATTTGTCGCCATACGTTCGCTTGATTGATTTTATTCTTTTGTTTTGTTTCAGTTACCGCCACACTGCCACCACAGAGGCCTTGGATACCCTTGACGCGACCGAACAGGTCTCGACCGACATGTAAGTATCCGACCGGACGATTTTGTGAACGTTCTTCGTAATGTGTGTCAATGTTGGATTCTCATTGAATCGAAAATTATCTACTTAACGGTCTCCTCATTATCATATAAATTCGACTTAATGACGTTACTGCTCTCGACAGTAAGAGCAATCATGTTAATTAATGCTTTTTTTACCCAAATTTATTATAGTATTAGTGTACCTATTAATTTGTTTATTTATTTATTCTGCTCGCAAATGTTTCTGAACAACCTTCAGGTGTCAATTGTGAAGTTGCGTCGATTTTTATTTTCCGTACGGGATAAATTCGTTCATCTGACCGTATGAAGTGTTGTGAATTGTAATATTTATCGTCGGGTACAGTTTATTTAGGTCACATTGATTAAATTTAATCACCTCGATACGTTTCTCATCGTTCATAACGTCGTAACGTGTCGTTGCGTTGCTCTGGGCGCGGCGTTCGCGACTCATAAATAATCAAAGAGACAACGCCCCGCGCTCGCTAGTTACAATAATGTCGAGCGCATCTGCATGCGTTACGATGATCCTCATTGCGACTAAATGCACCAGCTTTTATATTATGCTACGCTCTTAAGTTCTATGCTACGTACGCCAATTATAGAAATAAAACTGAGAATACTTAGAGAGCATTCCTACTAGGCCGTTCGTTCACTGACTTGTCAACGAGCGATCTTGCCAAGATGTACGCGTACCGACCAGCTTCGATGTATGTATGTGTAAGTTATATATGTATGTGCATTAAACCATTGATTTGCTACCTATTAAAACTACATTAAAAAAAACGCTGATTTCGCAGGAGACTTTTTTAAAAATCGAGTACGTGTTCAGACATTTCGTAATACTGATATTCAGTTACGTTTTGGTACTTTGGAAACATGGTTCTTTCTCATGGAACTTTTGGTTCCTTGGAAACTTGTTCCAACATGGAAAACGCACTTCTATTTGCAGCGGCGTCGCAGGAGTTGTGAATAATAGAGGGCGTAGTCTCCCCCCTTCCATATGATTATTGAATCCGGTCTCTCAACCCGGTCCTGCCTGTTGTTTTGCAGCGGTGAACTTAGTCGGATTCCAATTAACAAAGCGTATGTGCGCTTTGACTGCACTCCTGCATACCTTCCACTTGCGCATGCAATCGCAAATATTTGCCCACATGCCTATATATCTCAGTATGTTTACGTTAATTCAATACTACCTACAGTTCTTTTAACGGCCATTTAGAGAATTTGCCAAGACTCATATAAGCGCCGATATGACACCTGTATTCAAATTGAAATTATTTTATTCCTAATAAGGCGCATTACATACGTCGTACAATTTTAAAGGTTTCCTTCATCGACTTTAGGCGCCCTTGAGGCTAAGGTGAGCCGGCCGGGTGTAAAAGACGACGGAAAAGCTGTGGGGCATTCTTTTAAAACGAGACATTGAAATTTGATATGTCGCATCGCTTGAAATACAATAATGAGTACAAGTGACAGCTTATCGTGAAGTTGACGGGGTTACCGAATAAAACAGTAGGTACACCAATAATATTAGATCCGTTGACAAGAAACATTGTGTGTTACTCTATGAAACGATTGCCCACAGCAATACCACCGTATATAAACGGAATTTATTATTATTATTATAATTATTTTAAAGTCGGAAAGCGCGATAAACAATTATTATTGCCCGAGGATTATTGCGAGTAACTTCTAATAGATTGTCTGTGTCGATAATGATAATAAATTAAAAACGTAGCAAATAGAAATCGTGACTGGAGTAACATTGACTTCGGCTCCAAACAATATCATGTACAGAAGCGATGGCATCTTTGAGTGTCTACGAAACAAACGGTACTGACGCATGATCCTGACAAATTATATAACGCTTTTGTGTTTAAATTGTGATAAATTTAGAAATACTCTCTAAAAACGTTTATTTTAAAATTTTGAAATTCGATCAATGCATTTCTTTATAAAAATCAACGATCGTCCACTTCTCGAAACTCCAACATAGAGAATTTAAACGAATTAAATTTGAATGTATCGAACGGTTTTTTTTTAACTTTTATCACTGTGTCTCCTAAATTTCTTTATTGATACCACTAAAGCTCGTCAACAAATACCGAACGAAGAAATAACGGTCGACAAACAGAGGAGTACAAAGCTGCTAAACACTTTTATACACACACAGATCGGTGCTATGTAAAACATGAACGTTATGTTTTAAGAATTTGTTTTAAGTTTCGATCGATAAATTAATCATTCCTCGAATTTACGATAATAGTGCGTTCATGCGAAGATTTACTCGAAGGGGTGTGTACGTAACGTCGAGAATGTGTTCAGAGGTTATTAGCTCTGCCTCCTTGGCTGCAGACGGCATAATGGAAAAGTCAGCGCAGTAGGTGTGAATATACGATAAATTGTATGCTATTAAAGTTTCACATTTTACAAAGAATATATGAGTTTATGTCAAGCGCTGACGCCTTTTGAGGGGTCTGTAAGCAGCGGCCGTCCTATGAACGTCAGGTATGAGTTAAATGGCTATTAGCGTTATTCTCGTGCATTGTGCGAGCTTAAGACGCAACTGTTCGTTAAGCGTTCTCCGCATACTCTAGTTTTATTCACGCGTTGTTAATTTTGAATTGGTTTTTTTTTTCTTCGTCAAAGTACGTATAATTTGCAACGACTACTCTTCGTGTACGTTACACTAATTTTAACTTCGCCATCGTTGTCCTATCTGTTTTCCTCTCGTGTTCTTTCGTTGAAATCGCACTGATTCGTCAAGTTTCTCGAATTTGTCTATCACTAATAACGTTACCGTAGTGATCTAGATGTCAAAATGGAACGTGGAAAGCGGGTGTTAGCAATCGATAATGATGCGTAATGTTTACAAATCGTTATTCTCGTGTAAAAGCAATCTTATAAATCCTGCTTAAGAGTGCTTATAAATCCTGGAACACGAGAAAGCCCTATTAATATGAAAAGCAAACGAATCTCTTAACTTACCACGACTAACAAATGAACCGAGCCCGAGAAGCGGCCGAAGTGAATAAATCACAACTTTCAGCGAACTATCCGTTGGCCGAACGCCGAGAGGATTTGCATGTTAATCGTTTCGACGCTCCGCTTTGTTGGTAATTCTTCATTACGCTTAATTTTTTTAGTTAATGCCTTTAAGGACAATTTACATTTTTATATTTGAATTTAGTACGTACCTATCGCAATAAGGGGTAGGCAGAGGAGTGTAGTACACCCCCACATTTCACCAGTTACGTTTAAGTCCCACAATGGAATAGGT
>DWDX01005660.1:0-10332 GCA_018245675.1 Agara michaeli | reverse complement strand
CAATAACCCACAAAGCCATAGATGAAATGACCACACCAAATCCATAATTATTTTCGTCGAACACACATTCCCAAAATCATTTCTAAAACACTAACGCTTAGTAGCATTTTTCAAAGTTTACTACTCAATTTGAAGGTCTACCGCTACGGCTTAGAATATTGATAAGCCCATATAAGTGATATCATAACACTCGGTCGCATGATAATCGGTTAAATACTTGCCACGAGACATGGCGACGCAACTATTCTAATGTAAAGACATATATTGGGGCAAGTTTTTGCAGAATTGGCTAATTTCAAAACAGTAGTCACCAACATTCATTATACACCCAATAATTTCAATTGTACGATCTTAAACTATTTATAGGTGCGCAAGGATTTATTATGATAATCTTAGTGTAAATTGTATTGTTATTATGGCAGAAACACATTATTATCAGTTATATAAAATCGTCATGTCTACAGGATATTTGTGTTGGTAACACCACCGCTATATTTAAATCTTAATTCTGCCGTTGCATTTGACCGCCACCTTTACTATTTCGAAATAGGTACACGATTGGTTCGTTATTCGAAAAATGTTTTATCTTTAGCTATTTTGATAATCTTTTGTTTTGTTAAATATAGGACGTATGAATATCGGTTTGTCGGTTTATGTAAAGAAGTTGTCTCTCTGCTGATAAATGGGCAACTCGACGTCGGGCGAGAGGTCGTCGTAGTCTTCTGCGTTACTCTGGTGCGGCAGCTCTTCTAGTGCTTTAACTGATAACACAGAATTCTGTATTACTCATTTTAACTTTGAATAAACATAAAAATTAAGTCTTAACTTAGTTTCAGATCCGTAAAAATTAAAACAAAACGAAGTAGTAAGTTCCATAGATAGTTTCTTAATTGTATTTTCGTTCAAGTTCAGTTAAATTACATATTTTACATCAGTAACAGTTACAGTAGCTAAGCTCGAATCCTAATTATAACACAACCTTTGCTATATTATCAGACAGCAAATCCCAATTACGATTTTCACGTAAATAGTTTGCCACACACAAGGGCATACAAAATGCAATCAAATTAAAGTAAATAAAAGAAAAAACAAATGCTACTCACAACAAAATGCATTAAATCAAATCATGCTGCATCACACTTCACGGAGAATGTCTCAAGGGCCGCCGTATGGCTTTTACTAGATTTGGTAACAACGACATCTAGCGGTAATGATGCTCAAAGAATAAAGTCAAGTCACTAAAGTGGTGGTTCTGAAGAAACATCGAAAATATCATGAAAATTGCTATGGTGAGCTTGTGAATACTAAAGAATTAAGTGATAGGGTTATAATTTAGTAATTAGCCAATCAGTTGTTCGAGGACGGCCCTTGCTCAGTGTTGGTTCCTGCAGAAAAGGTACAAACGACTTCAAGCATTACTGTTACATGCGTGGGGACACACGTGGTCGTTAGTCACATTGCATTGTTACCGAGTTGTCAAAACATTTATATCCAATCGCCTCTCTGAAATGGACTGTTATGCTACAAGGTTATTTATAATGTTACATTTAGCCCTCCCGCCATAGCTATACCTAAAATGGCACAATTTGAAGGCGAGCAAAATTAGGAAAGCAATTTTTTTTTAATTAATCGTGAAATTTAAAAGTTTTCTGTTATTAAGTTTTCTTACAAAAAGGGCAACATAAAAGGGAGACCGTAGTGGCAACACTAAATATATTAATATCTCATTTGGATTATAACTTGTAAAATTATATTAATTCATAAATTCGTAACGAACCGTTGTAATACGTAAAAGGATGAGGCTAAATTAATACAGTTTGTTTACTAAGCAATTATGTGACAGCAAATTACTGAAAGAAAAATAATTTTGATATTAAAGACAAGGCTAGCAAATTTTTTTGTTTGGACTTTCTAAACGATAACCTTTCTTAATGTTTGACAACTCTGATAACAATGATTCAAGTGAAAATGGTTCGGGTGTGCACAACACACAATCACAATAATTAAAAAAAAAACTAGATTCCGTGCACTTTCTGACTAGTCACAATATTAAGTAGTGTTTTGTAACATATAATATATTTTATTTTATTTTATTTAGAAAACTGTGGCTACGAACAAAAGTTGTGATCGAAACGATATATTACGTAGAAAAATAATGATGTTGCTGTCATGTGCTTAATCAAAAGTGCATTGAAACTTTAATAAAGGGAACATTAAAAAAAAAACTTGGAAATGCTGGTAAATAAAGTGAAGTTAAAACTAGCGAGATAAGACAATAAAACACACCATCGAGTGTATCAGGTCGTAATATAAACAATGAAACAAATGACTGCCGTAACTGCTCGGCTGCCGAAGCTTCGGAAACCAATAGGAAACACTAACAGTAATTGAAACCATTGAAAATACCAATAAATTCAAAGAAGTAAAAGACTAATCGTTTATAATTACCATTACTGCTTGATGATTATATTTTTAGTCGATTTGATACACTGATGAGATATAAACTAAACATTCACGGGAGGTAAACTAGCAAAATCTAAGTGAGGCTAAAGATCTTACCAGCAATGATCTTGCTCATCTCGGTGACTTGTTTGGCGAGTATCTGGTTCATCTGCAGCAAGTGTTCGCGCTGCCGCTTCTCTTCGCCGTCCGGGCTCTAACGTTTAAGCACACGTATGACTGTGTTCTTTACATATTTACAGCCAACATTCGAAGCTGCTAATTCAAGCTAATTATAATTATGTCGTGTTTGCAGAGTTTTGATTCTGGACACACTATGAATTGGACATTATCAAAATTCGAAGTTATTTTTAACTTTATATAAACAGAAATAATCACTGCAGTTCACAATGTGCACAGATTCATTTATTAAAAAATCTATGTTAGTTATCAAAGACATATCACTTGTCTGTTATATCTAATCTATTTATAACGATCTATTAACAATATACACATTTTCACAGTAGAAAATTCAAAAATGATATAGAGATAGAAAAGGCCATGCACGATGAAACAATATGTGGGTAACATTCAGAATAACAATGAAAGCAGATCTATTTCAAGATGCAGTGTTCATGAAAAATCTAAAGATGTGCATAAGACATGAAATAAGAAGACGAGACGAAACACGAGGCGCATAATGTAATCTTAAAGTAAAACAATACTATTGAAAGTATCGAAACAAATGAACAGATAGTTGTGATTACCTCATGAATGTGAGTATATCTATTCTCGAAAGAGATTCACTAATAGGCTCATATATCCAAATGATGCTGCGATAAACTAACCTTGCTAGGATCTGCTGAAGAGCTGGATAGCATTTTCTTGATCGACTCAACTTTCTCCTGTCTCTTTTGTTGTTCCTCAGGCGAAAGTTCCGGTGGCTATCAAAACATTATAAAAATATTACTAAGTAATAAACATATTGAGATGAAATTTTCCAATATATCATGAGAATCCGGTGAATCGCAAAGCTATTAGATTTGTCTGAAACGTAATAAGCGAGTGCACCTTCTCGGGGATGTATCTCTCGGGGATGAGGATCTTCTGCGGCGCGGCCAGCAGCTGGTCGATGGAGTCGGGGCGGCGCGCGGCGGGCAGCGCCGAGCGCACCACGTCGGGCGCGGCGCCCCGCAGCGCACGCTCCATGTCCGCGTCGTCGCGCGCACGCCCACCCGCCTGCCCGCACACACTCTACTCAACCCGTCTCATTGTTCTATTCTTGGACCTTCACCTCCTCTTATCATGCGAAGGTATCAGTCCATAGTCTACCATGTTTTTTATTACCTTTATTCCCATACATATGGTATGCAACAAAGAGTTATTTTATTACGTAAACCTAACATTTGTTTCCAACCCTTATATTATTCCACTGCCGGACCCAGATTCCCTGTCATAGTCACAAGACAAAATATTAAGCACCCTATTTGTCTACGCTATTGAAAACAAGATCAAACTTCGAATTAACAGTTACATGCTTACCGACACAGAACAACAGTATGATTAATATATTATCATCTTAATGAAACTACTTACGTCCTGATTGTAATTCTCCTTTGGTATTTCATTGAGGGTCTTCGCGCTCAAATGATGAGGTGCGGTGTAGTGCCTTCTCTTTTCTTTCGGCACCGGTCGTCTGTGCAGCGAGCCGTTCTTGGCGCCGTCCCCTGACATTTCGGTTATTATCTGCTTAGCGGCCTCGCTCTTGAATATCGGAGACAACTCCATGTGAGAGCGAGTCAAACTGGCGACGCTACTAGTCTTAGACATCGGATCGTTGGTCAACGTTTTGGAACTATCTGTGGGACTGTTTAAATATTGATTGGACAACGACATGCTTTTATCGTAGCCGGAGCGATCGTAGCTCTTGTGGTAGCTGCTGCTCAGCGAGGAAATGTCGCGGGAATAGTCGTAATTGGATAGAGACGGACTCGAAGGGTACTTCGGACTGAGATCAATGTTTTTGTCGTTCAGTCGCAGGTAAGTCGGATTTTCTGGCGGCTGCGGTTTCGTATAGTACTCCTCGAATTTGCTGAAATCCGTCCTCGGCACGGACGAGGCGCGGGCGTAGTTCATCGGTTGCACTAATTCCTCTTCCAAGAACTGGTCCAGATTGGCCGTGATGCTATTGGCGGTCCAGTCCGTCATCGGCTGTAGCGAACGTTCCCTGTCCCGTTGACGCCGTTCACTCTCTCTCTTTACGATACGTACAGTTTTGATCTCCTGCTTTTCGACATTTGACAAGTTACCTATAACAAAAATTTTATTTATTCAATGTTTTGTGTATCAAAATGTTTCATGTCATGTGTCATGTTTCTCAACAATGAAGACGAATCAAAAAATTCAAATATTAATTACCGAAAGCGCAATGTTGCATATCCTCACTGGTCAGTGGTGAAGTAATATCAGAAGCCCTCGTGTCCACGTACAACGGTGTCTCGACGTTCGTGTGCGCGTAGTGGCCCGGCGGCAGAACTTGGCCGCCCATTTCGTACTCGTAATCCGCATAGCCATGGTCCACCGTGTGTCCCGTGTCCAAGTTAGTCTCTTGCCACGATGACGTAGATCGACGTTTTCCTGTTGATTTATAATACACTTTGAAATTATCCCGTTCGCATAAATTTAGATAATTTGTTTGTTAGCGACCATTAGTATGAAACGTTAAGCATTTGTTTTGCTAAATGGAGGTAGGTAGTAGATTAATGTTGAATTTACAACGTCTAATTGCAAAGCAGCCGTTATAGAAACAACATAAACTGGGAAGTGCTCCGTTGCGGAACAAAATCCGTGTTAGAAGTGAGACCTACCATTTGGTGGTTTACAATTTTTTTTATCAATAATCGTTTAATGCATACCAGGCATAGAATCGTGTGTAATTTGCAAAGCCTGCGACTGCTGTGTTAGGTGTCTTACGGCGCGACTGAGCTCCTGACGCTGACGTTGTAACGCTGACACCAGTTGTTGAACTCGGGACACTTCTATAATTGAAAAAACACGTTAATACAGCAAAATAATCGTGCAGCGATATAAGTCTATAGGCAACGGAGCTGGACATAGCAGCAGCGTTGATGAGATAAGCCAACATCAAACTTATGACACTCTTACGATTGGTTGGAAACCATTTATTCAATAATAAAAATTACAATACTCATATGGAATCGATTGCCAGCTAAGGAGTTTTTGTTGCAAAGGCGTTTTTAATAATGCCATTTTTTAATATATCGCTCAAAGTATCTGTGATAACAACCACAACAAACCAAAACGACGTACATGACTGAAATTAATTTCCGTCATCAAAAAGAATAACACCGCTTTCGGTATCGGTATTTTCTCGTTTACTTCTGTGAATAAACCTTCACAGGGAAAATATGAACCCCGTACAGAGTAATACAGTTCTCAAGCGCCAAATAATATTTTATTACAATATTATGTCGACTATCGACTGAAACTCGTATGGAGATTTACAAACTTCTGCTATACTAAGGGGTAAGCAAATAATCAATATCTCGAGCGCCGCTCAGTGTCCGCACGCTTACCGTCCTCGAGCATGGCGGTGGCGTGCGCGGGGTGCGGCGGCGCGGCGTGCGGCGGGGCGGCGCGCCGAGCCTGCAGCGCGCGCCGCAGCTGCTGCAGCTCGCGCTCCAGCCGCGCGTTGTCCGCCACCGTCTGCTCCAGTTTCTGTGACACAATCACTTATCCATTATGCGCACTATAGAAGAGAAGTTCTATTTTAAACAGACAGAAAAAGAGATACTTTTTTTTTAAAGTTAATAATATATTTCCCCTTAGCACATTGTTGTGGGACGTTAAAGAACAACATATAAACGAGGAAGGGAACTACTATAGAAATCTGGATAACCATAATTATAATACATTTATAAATATGTTGTACAACACTTATAACATTACATAATATAATACAAAGTCACTCGAGTCCGTTAGCTGCGTGTCACTTTATGAATTCCTATGAATAAATCCAATGCCCATTCACATTACATTGACCTATTCGAAGCTGAATCTGCAGTAAAATACTCAGTAAATAAAGTACTTATATACAGGTGGTCGGAATGTGTTATTAGAAACAATTGTTGGTGTACAAAAAAAGGAAAGGCATTATGCTTCTTGAGGTATAATATAAATAATAAGTGCATGGTATAGATGAAAACCTTATAAACCTTAGAATTGTGCGCCAGCATTGTGTGCACGCGCGCTAATTCCGCTTCAAGAGCGTCGCCGGACGGACGCGACGCGCGCTGCTCCGCTCTGTGCACGCTGTCGAGTTTCCCTCGTACACCTACAAACATTAAACATTATACTATCCATGACTTCCAATAAGAAAATAAGACTTTAAATCTTAGAGAAATCAATGAACAAAATGTACCAATGGTTTCGATAAAAACCTACCAGTGAGCAAAGATTCGATAGCATCTTTATCGGTTTTAAGTCCTTGCAGTATGGCGGCCTCGTCGGCCAGCTCCTGCTCCAGGGCCCAAAGTTCAGCTACCCTCACTCTAGCCGCTTCGGTCTCTAATGGTTTTCCTGCTGCAGCACTCTCCAGCCATCTAAAATACGAACCGACATACAAATCAAATGAAATATTTTAGTTTTTCGTAAATTTTAATAGTCCCTTTATGAGTATTTTTATATATACAATGATGAATATAACATAAAGTTCTATAGACATTATCTAATATTGTACCCATTATTTTATTTTTATAATGCACCAGAATACAATGATTTTTAAAAAAGGTCTTACCTCTGCTGTTCCAACGCATGCTCCGCCAAAACCTTTTGCCTCAATCTCTGATTCCTCTCTAAACGTTCGACCGTGGAGCCTGGTCTGTTGTACAAGGATCCCAATTTCACCATATTGTCCACCAACTGCACTAACGGTTTGCTCTTCTCATATTGATGTTCGAGGTCAATTAACTGCATCTTGAGTTGCTCCAGTCGCTGCAAACTCTCTTCTCGCTCCATTGCCTTTAAGGAGCTGAGGCACTCCTGTAACGTTTTTAATAAACATTTACAATGTATTTCACAGTAACGCTTAATATAGCAGAATGTAAGTTGTTTGTTGGTAATGGAATGCAAATTATTAATATTGACAAATATCTATAATCTAATGTCTAAATGTCTAAAACTAAAATTTTCATTAGTCACAAAAAAAATTAGCAATTCACTGGTGAGAAAAACAGTACGGCAAGTAACAAAAACGGTACAAAACAAATAAAAAGCATGAACAAGCACCTCAATACTACTGATTTGCGCACAACATTGCTC
This sequence comes from Agara michaeli, assembly GCA_018245675.1. NCBI lineage: Eukaryota > Metazoa > Arthropoda > Insecta > Lepidoptera > Hesperiidae > Agara > Agara michaeli. Next base: position 2,553 of record DWDX01005660.1, on the reverse strand, counting down.
AATGGATCGATGTGTGGCCGCGTGACGCCTTCTCAATTGTATAAGAAGCAGCACCAACTCCTCGTGACTCCTACCAAGAAGCTCCCCGGCAGTTGGCACTTCTTCCTTTTCTTGACCGGATTGGTGAATTTCCTTAGGCTAATGCAGGCAACAATGAACAAACAATATACGCAAAACAAAACAAGAAGCGGTGACTATAATCTATATGCCGTGGTAACTATGAAAGTAGTTCATTAATCTAGCAACTATTTATTTTTCAAAAGAAGATTAAGAACATACATAATGCGTACGTATGTTTACAATCATTGTGTATGATCTGATAGCATAGACTTTTCAAATCGATAAAAGTCCGTACAAAGCTCAATTTTATAGGTTCGTGATACTTCTACTATTCTAATACAACGGAATCTATCTTGTAATCTAATCTAATCTACCTTAAAACAACGTTTAAGCAGATTGAATTAAAATATAACAGTGTAACTGTGTGAGTAAATGAGCTACATATAACATACCATGTCTTCGTTTTCTGTGTTCCGTCGTACTCTTGGGCTCACAGCTCTAATGGGCTGTGGCATAGCTCGCGATGGCGATCGAACCCACGTTTCGTCATTTGTTGTTAATGCATGTAACTATTATGTAAAATAAAACAATAAGAAAACATCAAATACTACAGTAAATAATATTTTGAATTTAACGTGCTTCATTTATTTCGAAATGAAATTTGCTTAAGTATAGTAAAAATCCTTACGTTTTGTTGTGACGTCATGAGCTGCTGAGTGCCGTAATGATCATTGGCAGATTTATCTTCCACCCATCTCACTCTTGGGCTTACAGCCCGAACTGGTATGTTGCCTTCCCTATTGCTTCTTCCAATTGATGTATTACTTCCGAGAAATGCTTTCTTTGACAATGATTGTTGATTTTGTGTGTTATTATTTGTGCCTGATTCAATATTATTGCCTGACATTGACATTGATGCTAAAATTAAAAAAGGTTCCTATAAAATATAGCTAAAGGAAAGAAAGCATGCTGTAATTTTAATTTAAATAAACGATTAAAACATTGATGGTAAAACATGATAAGTGTGTCATCAATTTAATTCCACATCTATTAGTAATATAATTATACTAATGCATTCTGTGTATCATTCTATATACATTGTATAATCCATGTTAAATTTTTGCATGCTGTACGATTACACACCTTATCTTGTTTAAGCCCATCATTCAAACCAAAAAGTTTAATCGGACAATTATTAAAATACTTTGCACATAAAAATGCCAAATTATTTATTTACAATAATAAAAATAATGACTTTGCTTTGCTGAAATTTTAGTACAAATGAAACTTACATAGTGTACCTTACGGGACCATAGAATGTTAGAGGATACCTTCATTGCTTGCACTTTCAGTCCCGTTGTCCATACTACACAGAGCGTCACTCCTGTCCATACCCAAACCCACACTCCGCACGCATCCTGTTCCGCCTTTCATGAGACCGCTAGACATAAGATCCCACTGTCTAAGCTTTTCTCTATCTATTTCAAACTGCTTTCTGTCATTGCCTTTGATTCTACACTGATTGTTATCTACAACAAGTGCATTTTCGGATGACTCAATAGTCAACTGCTCATATACACCTTCATCGGAATGTTCCTGTGTACTTTCTGCTGTATTCGCTAAACTGACATAGACGTCGTTTTCATCAATTTTTTCGTTTTCTTCATTGAAAACACTATCATAATTGATGCTATTTTCTCGACGTCGATGAATTTCATTTTGAATATCATAATTTACATAGGTCGGAGTTCTACTTATCTTTCCTACAGCGTTTTTCTTAACTCTTTTAATACTGTTCATACAAGCCAAGTCCGTCCTGGATCGATCCAGTGGCACTGCATCGGTAGGTCTAGCGTCTAAGTCATCCATGGATCTTGCATGTCGATGTGATACACGCCTTAAATTATCTCTCCACAAAGCATCTTCGTCCCAGTGTTTCTCACCTGGACACACAACATTCTCGTATGCACTAGCCTCGGCTTCGGCATCATAATAAACGGTATTTGAAGAATTACCACTACAATGTGATGACATACTGCCGGTAGATACTTTCATCGTAGAACTGACATTTAGATTACTACGGCCAATAGTATTCAAATCTAGCGATGAATTTTCTTCGCTATTATTAAGGTTAGAACTTCGTTTACATCCGAGACCTGGGATAAGATTGATTGATTCCGGGATTTTAGACCCTTTAAATCCAGTCGACTCATAAATGTTTTTAAGATCAATATCAGGATCTTTCTCTGCTGCACTTAAAAATTCTACCGATACGCTTCTTGCCGTTGCAGCAAATTCGTACGAGCGATCAGACATTAGCACTTGATTATTTCGAATAGGATTTTGAATATGAGAGATTTCATTTTTTTTATGCAATGGCCCCTTCCGCCTTTGATTGTTTAACTTACGATGTAGATTAGTATTTTTCAAAAAATGAGATGTAGGCAACATATTAATATGTTCTTGTGATGAAAGATCAGAATAATAGTAAGG
>DWDX01005659.1:0-10333 GCA_018245675.1 Agara michaeli | reverse complement strand
CTGTCCTTGCAAACCTGACGCGTTTCGTCTACATTCATCATTCTCTTCATGCATACACGCCGGTTTCGGAGACTCTTAACTCCTCCATCAGCCAGTATCTGACCTATTTGGTCGAGACAGGACAGTCTAGCTCTCCCTCGGCGCCTACATCCATCAACACTCGCATTGTATGGTTAATTTGGTTAATTTGGATAATGTCCTAGGTCTGTGTGAAGCTACAGTATAAGTAGTATAAGTGTTTGTGAGTTAACCTTCTTTCGTTGCAGTCATTATTTGAAGAACGTTTCCACCACCCGTACTCGATCGCAGTTTTCGAAAACACAGTGTTCTGGAGCGACTGGACGTCGAACACCATACAGACCGTGGACAAGATACACAGCATTTCTGAGAAAAGAAACGTGCTGTTGAACCTCGACGTGCCTGTGTTTGGTAAGTTGCCCGAACCAGCGAGCGAGTATGTACACGGTATGGAAAGAGGAGCAGTATGATATGTTGTAGAAAAGAGAAAAATAAAAAAAATACAAAAATCCATTATAAGAAGTTATTGAAATTAAGCAATATTTAAATCCTGAAATCTAATTTGAATAATTCATATTTTAAATAAAAATATAAAAAAACCATCCATGACGCATACTTTGGACAAGTATTTGTCCGTGTATGGGCAAGAAGCATGCAGATGTTCCAGTTGTGCAAGTATCAGCACCAAGAATCATTATAACTAAGTAGATTTTTCGTTTTACTATACATGCAGTATTTTTTAAGCTGATAGCTGACAGGCTGACCGACGGGATGCTCCAAATAGGAGTCACGAAGTTACGCTGAAGCCGAAGACGGCTACTGATCGGCTAGTGTTTTTTCTCGATCAAAATTGCATAAACACACAATATTCAGCATGAGATTCAGATGTCTGTCTTGTGCTAATTTCTAGATATGCATATATACCATCCAGTGCTAATGGGTCGCAGCTGGAACCCGTGCGAGAGGGCCGGCTGCTCACATTTCTGTTTTCTTACATCTAACACTACGTTCAGTTGCGGCTGTCCCGACGGCATGGAGCTGAAAGGAACCTTATGTCAACGTGAGTATTTAAAAAAAAAATTGTCTTGAGCTTAAGTACCTTCTCCCAGCGTTTCTTCTTCTCTTCTTATTATTTGTATTCTGTGGTGGTACAATTTACTTCTCTCAATGTTGTTGTATAATCGTTACACAACATCATTAATTGTTTTATTTAGCCAACGATTTATTGATAAACTACCCACTATTTTGCAAAAATAATATAGTTCCTAAAAACGTCACATTTAAAATGGTACTTTTTATTGTAAACTGATTTTTTTAAATTACAGACATAAACGATTATCATCCTCAATACTTGATCATCGGCGGGGGCTCTTCGTTCACCCGCTGGCAATACAACGGGCTCGGCAATCCGGAGATACATGCCACCAACTTCACCATCGGCAGGGTACAAGCTATGGCTTACGACAGTCTTAGAGGTAAGTATTAGACCATTTCCAACGAGTCAAAATATGGAGTTGCTTGAAATCGTGGCTTACATCACGGAATATGTAACTATCGGTTAATGTTGTAATTGTTGTTTTATAGACAAACTGTACATATTCGACGGAGCTCGCGAGTGCATCCAGTATATAGACATGAGCGACTTCACCACCGGAGTCACGCGCTTGTTCTTGCACGACGGACGACGCAATGTGGTTGATATGGACTATGGTGAGACTCGTTGTAGTAAACCATCAAGAATGCCACGAACGCGTAGATCAATATTGTATTATTGAATTCAAAAATAGATGAATATGGTCCCGAACGGCGTAGGTGGGGTATGAATATGTTAAAGGATGTTAATTGGAAATGAAGACGCGTTTGCGGCATTTCAAGGCATTTCGAGCTTGCTACAACATACGATTTCTGGACTCTAAAAGCAGGTCTTAAGTAATATGTATGGTCTATAAGCAATCGTGTCCGAGGCTAGGTAGCTACCTAAGGGTGTCGCAACCTCACATGACATGTTTACCATTGGTTTTCAAATATTATTTATCTAATAACGTGTTCTTTCATTTGCTAAACAGATTACGTATCAGACGCGTTATACATTCTGGATGCTGGCCGCCGCGTGATCGAAGCAGTGTCTCTGAAGACCAAGGCCCGAGCTCTCATTTACGTGTTCGAGGATGGTGAAGTTCCCATAAGTTTCAGCCTGGTTTCCGATTATGGGTCTGTATTGATAGTTGAATATTGTTGAATATAAGTTGAATATGTTCGGTGTTGCCTCATTGAAATACTGCTTTCAATTCTCTATTCTAATAAATTTTGATCTCTCAAAAAATCTTGTATTAAATCTAAATATCTTGATATATATCTAATAAATATAAACTTAAGAGATCCCTATCCATCTCCATAGTAGATTCCTTCAGAGATCAAGGATCCGTCTTTCGTAAAGCCTAAAGAACTACTGTCATATTGCCATATTTTTCATCTCCCAGGAGAATGGTGGTGGCAGTCGAAGAAAAAGACATGAACTATGATATTCACATAGACAGCATTGGCATGGACGGCGGAGACAGAAAGCATATCGTAATGACCAACTTGAGAGGTGATTGATAGATCTGAATATTTTAGATAGACTACATTATAGAATTACCAATTCCAAAATTCTGGACACGTAAAAACTTGAGCTCTACATTTGATTTTTATTTTCGTATTGTGTCTTTCTTTTGCACTATTATTCTTATACTTTTTAGTATAAATTGTACTTCTTAGTACAAAGTGTTTTTGCTATCGACAGTTGTACACATAAAGGAAAAGCTAGGGAAGGCACTAGCTTGGGCTGCAGTCTGCTAGTATACTATAAGTTTGAGGTGTTTAGAATTTTGCTTTTGTGCTTTATAATAATGTTCCTCATTTAAAGGTCCCCACGTCCGACTGCGGTATTCTCCACATATGGACGTCGTTTACATAACCGACGAAGGTTCAGGAAGTATTGATTACGTGCATCCTGAAGGTATGGCTTTTATAAAAACTGTTCTTTACTATGAAATCCTACATTATATCAATTGACTCTTTAATACCGTGTGTAACTTATATTTCATATTCTTTAAAAATCAATCACTAAGGGTCTACGGAAGCTATGGGTGGTGTTTTCATAAAGACACCCCGAATGTAAATTTTTGTAGGGCAAAATATTTGTTCATTACTTTGAATGCTTACTCTATATAATAGTATTGATTGTCTTTATTTACTTGCACTACGGCGATACAATAAAATGACATAAGTGATGATGATCAGGCACAGGGAGAGAGAACTTCCGCGAGCTGTCAACGACTGTGGGCGATCTGGCAGTAACGGACACGTACGTGTTCTGGACGGACATGCGTACTGCGCGGTTGTTTTGGACCGACGTGCACGAAGCGACGCACAGAATACGCCGGATTGAACTTTGTAAGACTCTTTACGTCGTTATTTATTCTTGCGTGTGTGATCGCATGCCGTCGTTAGCATCGGAGTGTACGGGATGAGACATATCCCTTATTCGGGGCGAGTCAACAGGGTAAAGGGTTATGCGGACGCCGGTGTGTTCCTTTGGAGATCCCGGAGTCCTCTGAATAACGCCTAGGAAGTTCGCCAAAGGGGTTTTAGTGGGTAGAAAATCCATTTATATAGGTTCCCTAAAAAAAATGGTCGGGTAGATTGCCAAAAGTATCAAATGACAAAGATCTTACCTTATATTGATGTGTACTTATATAGTTCTGGTAATATTCATTTTCAGCGATCTTCCCGAATAACACGAGGCTACACATTTTGATGACTTCGCGACAGCGTAACCCTAAAAATCCCTTACTGAACCACCACTGTTTCTCTCATCCGAACCCTTGCCCCGAGCTCTGCGTCCAAGTACCACACGACCATCCTAACGTCAACTTGGATATGGGATACAAATGTCTCTGCTCCTCGGGTCGCATGTTCATTGACGGGAAGTGCATTCAGGTCACGAATTGTAAGCAAGACGAGCTCTTCTGCCACAGAAGTAACGGCTGCTTCTCGAAGGCTCGCAAGTGTGATGGCCATAAAGATTGCCAATTAGGGGAAGACGAGGAGGGTTGTCCAGGTAGTGCTAAGTATTTTTAATTATTCGAACTGTGTTTTATTAAAATATCAAACGGATAGCTTAAGTGAAAGTTATACAAAGATTTGGTGTAATCTTTCAGAGAATTTTATTGGTAAACTGTTTGTACATATTTGCACAGTAATCAATGCTATGCAAGGACCATATTTTATTTCTGTCCCCAAATTCTTCGTACTTCCCTTTCAGTTCCTAATACGTCTACGACGAAGACTTGTTACGTTGGTCAGAAACTGTGCAATGGAATTTGTATTGACAGTAGAACGCATTGCACGCACACTGCACAATCTGTTGAGGGTAAGTGTGTTATTGATGCTAATATAATAAAAATGTTTTTTTTTTCTAGAACGTGATAATCGTGGTAAGTAGCTAGCTAGCTAGTAGCTAGTTAATTCATTTACAAAATAAATATCTGAAACTATTAACTTCAATTCTTCTTCATTTTAGACAACATCATCATCGCCTTTCTTCCTTTTTATAATTAAAGTTATAAGAAGATATGTAGATATTTGTACAATGTCTGCAATAAGTGTTTATTTCTGTATTTCTCGATGCATTTTCATTGAATTATGATTAATGATTGGCAACCGTTGGTTTTGTTTTAGCAGCAATAACCTGCAGTTCGTCGGAGTTTCTCTGCGTGAACGACTCTATTTGCATAGACCGCTCGCTCGCGTGCGACAGCCACTCCGACTGCCCCGACGGCAGTGACGAGGAACCGGCCGCTTGCGACACGAGGAGCTGCTTTGAAACTGAATATATGTTAGTCGTTCAATTGGACGTTTTAGTAATTCATTAGTTTAAAATCCTCCCACTATGAGAGGGGCAACGGTCCAGCAATGGACCAATAAAATGGCCACAAAAAGGGAAAATAACCCTTCACTGATCCTGAGATTCTCTTCAACTGCCTCACTCTTGCAAATGTATCAGTAGGTCACTTTGTGTCCATAGACCTCCGCTAATAGAGTTTGGACTCTGTGTGTAAAAAAGTTAACATTGCAGCGAATTCGAAGACGATAGATACAATCAAAACCGTTATTAAATCAATCTCGCCTTACAAAAGGTGTATCTCTTTTTCTTCAAACATTCTCTAAACTGCCTGTCGTTATTTTTAAATACGATGAAATTGTACTCTATTTTCTAGTGATCTATATGCTTATTGCAATCAGGTGTGGAACAAGGTCGTGTATACCCATTTCCTGGCGTTGCGATGGCGACGATGACTGCACCGATGGTTCTGATGAACTAAACTGTGGTAAATATAACAACACCACCCTAAAACGTACTATTTTCCGTGGCCCGTTGTTTCCTTTGTTAAGGAACTTAATTCCTTAGTCAAAGACATGTAATAAGATTCTTCAAATTGTCCTAAAATCGCCCTAAGATCCGTGACAGTTTTGCTGTCTTGCCTTAAGACTGAGCTGGAGTGTCTGCTGACTTACTATGACTATCAATATCATTCTTCAAACTGGAACACGACAAAGCATTTCTGGTCAACAGCAGAAATATATTTTTCCCCAGTAAACAAAAATTGCGGTTTGGGTTACTACCAATGCGGTGACGGGGAATGTGTCGAGGTGATGAAGCACTGCGATCGCAATTTCGACTGCACGGACCACAGCGACGAGGACGATTGTGAAAAGTCAGAAATTGAAGATATGGTAAGAAAAAATATTATTCATAGACACTGTGCTGTACGAACTTATTAAGAAAAATGAACGTGAATATCACGTTTGGTGGTAGATCAATAGACAGTACCATCGCTACTAAGTATTTCTCAATTTTTATAATTCGACGCCTTGTAAGGTGCTTTGTATAAACATGATCAAACTCTTCTATACGAAGTTCAACATTATTATGATCCTGTTATTGATATGCAATTTGTTCCTTTTTTTTTCCAATTGAACTGAATTCTGGAACCCGAAAATATTAGGGATTTTAGCTCCGTATCGTATGTCTCTCTTCAGCAAAGTATGCTTAGTTACTATACAAAATTAAGGAGTCTTCAAATACCGTTTACACAGGAACCAACGCCGAGTTGTCCGCCTTGGGAATACGCTTGTGAAGGCAATACCAGCATCTGCCTGCCACCAACGGCTCGGTTTGATATTAATACAAGCCATCAATTGTTTGTGTCCATTGTGTTGTCCTTGTGTTGTCCTTGTATTGTTCTGAATCTATCATTAAAATATCTTAAGCTATATTTGTATTACGGTCTTTATATGTTATCTATTGTAAATTTAAATGCTCCGCTATCTCAGACCAGTTCATTCAGCTGAATCGCGGATTCAAAAACTCTGTCCAAATATTTCTGTGATGAGCTCGAAAGTTTGTTTTTCATTTTTGAACTTATTTATATAATTTATCAGGTGTCTGGTTAAAATAACAAAGGTTTCTTTAATTTGCGCTCAAAAGGATATTTGTAAGTTTGTTCAAGATATGGATTTAATCATTTAGGAACTACCCCATATTTCGTCTCGTGTCTGTTTGTATTATATCGTCCACTAATTGAAACACAACATAATTGTTATTAACAAGTAAACGATCATGTTTGACACTCACAGCATGCGATGCACGAGGTGGTGGTTTTGTTTCGATTCGGGTCCGATATTTAACCCCACATCGTTATTCCAGTTGCAACAGGAAGGACGATTGTCCCGGGGGTACGGACGAACACGGCTGCGACTTCCGCTGCGCGCCGTACGGTCTGTTCGCTTGCCAGCAGGAAATCACGTGTCTGATTAAGAAGCTCGTGTGCAACGGCAAGAACGAATGTGTCGACGGCTCCGATGAAACACCAGAAGCGTGCGCTAGCGGTTCGTATTAAACACATCTTGACTTTTCTTCAGCTTTACATATAAAACTTCGTCTATCTACTGTTCCTCTCCAGGATACGAGTGTCCTCTCATAATGAGAAGACTTAAGGCCATAATCTGGCACTGGCTTAATGCTGGTTGGCAGACTTTACAACTCTCAAAGAGCATAATAAATGAAAATAGTGCCGGTTTCCTCATGTAGTATTCCTTCACCGTTACCGTGTAAAGACAAAGGTGAGTTGCAGGATCTGAAAATCATACAATGAGAGTTGGTGGTCTAATCGAAATAACTAGGCTATCACCTCCAACTGAACGGATTTTAGGTTTTTGCTAATGCTATGTTCTTGTTATGTTATGATGGTTCTTGGTCTAAATAGTGAACAGAACGTCGCGACTGTTCGCGCCGCAGCCGGCGGAGTGCCGCGGCGGGTACCGCTGCCGCAGCGGGCAGTGCGTGGAGTGGGCGGCGCTCTGCGACGGGACCCACGACTGCTTCGATGGTTCCGATGAGGACGGAAATTGTAGTGAGTTACAACAATTTGTGTATCAGGTTGTAACTTTTCAATGTCGCTAGACATCACATTGTTACTTTAAAAATCAAGACCCTTTTATGAACTGGGCTGATGAGATTATTATTTCAATTGATATTTAGTAAGAGACTTCAATAATTTTGCATAACTACAGCTGTGACTTTAATTGGATGGACAATGTACTATTAGCAAGTTCACTTGAGACAGTTTAAAGCAATTCTCCAGAATTTGACGTTGTGGATTTTATATTTTAAACTTGGGGCCTCCAGCCACACCCTGCACAGCGTATACGTGCTCCCACGCTTGCCACCGGTCCCCAAGCGGTCCTCAATGCAGCTGTCCCCGAGGGTACCAGCTGCACACCGACGGACACACCTGTCTCGACATAGATGAATGCGCGACGGACGTGTGCTCGCAGAACTGTCTTAACACTCGGGGATCCTTTACCTGCTCCTGTCATCTCGGTTACGCTTTAAGGTAAAACTACCGTTGATTAACACACGAGCATTTAGCCTTAATTAGTTTACGATTATATATTAAACAAGAAAACCTTTGTACTGATGATGTTGTCTCGTCACTTTTAGTTCGTTTCACTTTTACCTAATTGTACTCGGACTATTAATATTTTGGACTACCACGCCAGGACTCCTACGGGGTAGTTAGAGAGCACCGTTTGCCTAATATTTGTATCTTTACAAACCTGACATCTTCTAATTTGATGTCTTTTTAAAATGTCAATTTTATTCAAAGTTATAGAATATATCGAATTTAAAAATCACTGATATAAATAATGGCCGTACCTTGATCAAAACAGGTTTTGCAAGATAATGCTAGAAATTTTTGACACGCGCTAATAAACAGGATGCTACTGATTGTAGATCTGATCGTCGCTCCTGCAAGGCGCTGCGGGGGAACATGTCAATCCTGTACGTTTCGGGGAATTCTGTCAAGTCGATTTTCGCTGATTACAAAATCAGCTTGGAGTACAACGATCCAAAAATCGCCAGGATCAGCGATCTAGATTATAACGTCAGGTATAGTATTTTAGAACCAGTAGAAAAATGATGCCCATTGTAGACACCTCTCATAACAACTCATTCGACTTTCAGAAAGAAACAGTTGTACGTAGCATCAGCTGAAACTGGGAAGCTGATAGAAGCGAACCGGACGCAAGACGACCTCGGATTCAATGTTATCACCAACGTCGGGAGACCGACCAGGGTAACCACCAGGCTACAGCGGCTACACTCCTAAAGCTCATACTTTGAGCTCTATCTATATTTTTGTTTCCAACATCGGAAGATTTTTTTGCCCATTTGCATTATGGAATTGCTTGCTGAATATCAATTAAGCTTACCCCACTTTCTCACCTTTACCCAGGGCCTACTGGAGGACAACGCCACGAGGCGTTAGGTTTCTTCTTTATAGCCTCTAGTTTTAGGATTTTACATAAATAAATAAAAAAATTGTATAATTTCTGGACGAATAATATTCCAGGTGGCGGTAGAATGGATAACGGATAACGTGTACTTTGTGGATAGCAACCCCGGGCATCGTTGCATCCGGGTCTGTAGCGTCAGGAAAAAGAGATGCGCCAAGCTGCAGAAACTACCTTCCGATGCTGTGGTAACTAATCTGCTCCATTTATTAACTATTTCTTCAATTCATTTGTTGAATGTACTCTTCAATTACACTTGACTTGAATGTCTCATGTCAGGTGGGACAGTTAAAAATCATATCTGCTTCCTCTTTATGCCATTAAGCACTGACGAGACAGCCAAGCCAGTCACATATTATTACAAGAGATTGCAATTTACAGTTAGAAAAACATTTGACAAAAATCCATTTCATTTACGGATTGGAAATTTTATTTGTTCTTCTTATATAGGTTACCGCGCTGGTGGTCGATCCAGCGTCCCGCAAAATGTTTTACTGCGTCAACCGGGAGTTGGAATCTGTGGTGCAGTCGGCTTCTTTGAGCGGGCGGCAGGTGTCCGACCTAGTCACTGTAACCAATTGCACCGGACTGGAGGTGGACAGCTTCAAACGCAAGCTGTATGTGGCGGAGACGGGACCGTCCAAGATCTTGCAGATGGACTTCGATGGAAACACTTTGTAAGTGGCTTTCATGTTGTGCAAGTACCATTTCTAAAGAGGTTCCGATTCTGATACACGTTAGGGGTTATTCAAGCATCGCTCGATGCCCCTGATAATAATGTAATATTTTACGGTAACCCTGGACCTGATACTATGATCTGCATCCAATTCAGCTTCCCAATAGTCATCAGTTATATTGTGGGTGGTATTCGAGGTTCTAAAACGGAGCGGAAAGATGTCCTATCAGCTCGTTTATTAGAAACTTCTATTATCGTATACTATACCGATAACATATATTTTATCGCTTTCAGGAAAACAATCTTCGCGAACGATCCGAACCTCCAAGCGCCGCACGGCCTGGCGATCTTCGAGGACTCGATCTACTTCCTGGGCGCGAACTCGTTCAAGCTCAGCCGCTGCCACCTGCACGACGCGAGGACCTGCGAGCCGTTCCTGTACAACGTGTTCGACGCGAACACGTTCGTTATCCGCCACGAGAGCGTGCAGCGGGACGACGTGCGCGACGACTGCGCCAGCGTCGTGTGCTCCAACGTGTGCGTGCTCGGGGACGCCGGGCCGCAGTGCGTGTGCGACAACGGCGGGCTGTCCAGGGACGGGAAGTGTCCGTTAGTTGCGAGGAGTGAGGTAACATACGTAACATCACGCCTGTAATCCCCTTAAGGGGTAGGCAGAGGAGTGTAGTACACCCCCACAATTCACCAGTTACGTTTAAGTCCCACAATGGAATAGGTGGT
>DWDX01005658.1:0-10334 GCA_018245675.1 Agara michaeli | reverse complement strand
GCAATAGGCTCACCACCTATTCCATTGTGGGACTTAAACGTAACTGGGGAATTGTGGGGGTGTACTACACTCCTCTGCCTACCCCTTAGGGGATTACAAGCGTGATGTTACGTTATAACAATAATCATTATTTCAATAAATATGGCGTACAGTTAACAAATGAATGCCTAGAATGTCTAAACCGTTACCACATTTTAATAATCTACTTGGCATTAAATCAGAAAATTGATGCTATTGATAAAGGGAAAACCGATAAATTCACTAAACCGAAAATTAATTCTATGTTCGGATTTTTATAGCACCTCGACCTTCTGGGTTAAAGTGTCCCATCAATTTAACCTTAGGGCCCCTGCTCACTTATCTGGAAAGCAGCAGACCGCTTTAATAAATGGGTGTTGTGAATCGATTTTAATAAATAAACATAGTTCAAATGAATGGCATAAATAATTAATACCTTAGAAAACTGTCATCATTCTGTACCATAAAGTATAAAAGTATTCACTAAGGTGATTTATCTATGAGACTGTAAACGTTACAAGCGCTTTCAAGAATCGCATTATATTTTTATACCGTATTCATTGCTCTATACAAATCTCATACAGTCCTCGGCCATTATAATAGACAAGATGGCCAGAAAACTAAGAGTTGGAATACTCGGAGTATGATGGTTTCGGGACATTTAAGAGTGGACTACCATCAAAACGGTTAGGAGATACATTTTGCTCATTGCCAATTCTCGACGAATGAGGAAGTATTAATAGAAGGAACGGAATGCAGTACTGAAATTGCAAATATGTTTACTTAATAAAAAATAATAAAAAGATATAGCAAGAGTAAGCGAACTCCTTGGCAATTGGCAAATCCGCGTCAGTTGAGATGTTGCCATTGTCCACAAAGTTAAGTTAAGTTAATCAGTTTAAGTAACTTACGTTACTTATACCAGCTAACATTTTTCTAATTAAGAATAATCTACTGGATAAAACGTTCGCGAAACCTAACCCTTAGCGCCCTTATCAGCTCCACACCAGAGCGCATCGCCGACTCATATTTCAATATAAAAATATCTTTCGGTCTGTGAGCGTTGCTATCACGACGTTAATCGATTGTGTGGCCGGGCGGAAAATATGCTGATAATTTAGTGGACGGCTAGATTCCAGATACCCCCTGCTGTTTCTCGTTGGCGACTTTAATTTAAGAACGATGGCTCGGAATGGAAAATGAAAGAATTTAGGATTCAGCTTGTAATAAAGCTATCAGAGGATTTAAGGAGATTCAACGAGTAAATTGAACTTAAAATTTCTTTTCCGTCTCCGAACTTCACCAATATGAGAACAACTTGAATACAAAAATGTAGTAACGCTGATAATCTCGCCGATTCCAACGTTTTCAAGTAGAGTACAAAGGATATTGTCAAACGGAGAGAAAACTCGACTCGATGGGTTTTTATTACGGACAAGCGACCGCGATTTGATTATGGCGTTTTGTGTCTTGTTACTTTTGAGTTCGCGTTTTCCAGGAAAAAGTGAACAGCATGAACTAGTCGGTTGGATTCTGTTATTTTCGTGTTTTATCGCTTAGTCTTTGTTTTCGTTCACGACTACCATTGAAATAATGAAAGTATTAATAACACAACGTTATGGGAATACCAATATCTTCAACAGGTTTCCTTCAATAGTTTAATACACCTGTTTGGTTACAAAACATGAACGTTAAGCTGAATTAGCTTTTCTAATACGTATTGTGCACTGTGAACCTTTTGAAGCTGAAATTAAAATGTACAATTCTCAGCAAAGTATCACCACATATAAAAATACCGGCTTTAGTCGTTAGAAATAGGTTCGCACGGTGAAAAGAAAAACCCTTACATAATACGACAAGAGAGATACTGATACGAGTGTACTTAATGAAGTACACATTGACAAGCGCAATACAGCCTCAATCTGCCGGCTCACAGATTACTGCGCATTCATTTGGCTTCAACTGCCTGTAAATATCCTTGCTATAGGACGTATCAACTAACATTTTATATTTACGCACAACAATACACCTCATGTGTGGAATCCACATACAACATGGAAACAGTAATAGCCGGTTACATTGTGTGTGTATACTGTGACATGCCAACGCTAATTATTGTTGACTGTGCCATTTCCACTTCGAATGTTATCAAGGTCTTGTTAATTTACTAATTTACATTAATAAACTATCAATTGAAATTTACCTTTGACTAATGGATGGGTGGTAGTCGGGAATATAAGAAAGCGAGGTGGTTATAGGAAGCTTATCTGAATCGAATATATTAATGCTAATTTTGCTGCTTTTCAATTGTTTAGTGATAAGATTAGTGATAAGTGATAAGATAATAACAAAGATATATATGGATTACATTGCTGGATGGATTAAAGTATAAAAAAAATTACCAGTTGCAAACATTGCATTGTTAGAAGGTACGTTACAAAAACGAACTGACGTAAATTCCGTAGTCCAAAGAAAATAACTAGCACGTGACGGTGTCGTAATTAGAACAATAAGGCTTCGTAGCCGACGGCGGTTAGTGGTCAAATTATATTAAAGAGCCGACCGCGCCCAATTCTCTTTCAACTTGACATAGTTTTTGTTTGACTTCACTATAAGTTACCAACATAATTAGGAACAATGACAAATCAATATACAAGTGTTTAAAAGAAACATAGAACAGACAAAGACAGACGGAACGAGAGAGGGAAAAATGTGTAAGCCGCAACTTAACGAGTAAAATACGGAGATGTTTATACAGGACAATTGTCGATTTTCCACTGGCTACATTTCGATTCAAATAGTTGAAGCAATATTAACAAGCAATAACGATGTCACTGTAGGAGATGTATAAGAAAAATAATGATAACAAACTTGTTATAAACCAAGTTTGTAGTAATAAGAAGACAAATGTTGTTCATTGGAATTCTGCGGTGACCAATGGGGACCTGCTGTAAAACAATCCGTTTAAAATGAGCAAAAGTACGTACACAATATATCGTCGCTGGCATCCAACTAAATGCAATTACACTCCACTCGGTCGTCTATCGTACACCGCTTAACAGGAACGTTGCACGTTTTGTTCTAATTCGGATTATACAGCTTAGCCCCTGAGCGGGCAAATAGAAGGTGTTTGACGCCCCCCCCCCCCCCCCCCTCCGACTTGACGGGACAAAGGAGGGACGTCCGAGATGGTTTCTAATTACGACAGAGACCGTTATGCAAATCGGGACCCCGGCGAGGTCCATGTCTCTAATAAACATGCGCAGCTCTTGCGGTCACACCGCCAAATTGCTCGCCTCCCGTTCCACTCGCGCATAATAAAACCACTCGGATTGTAGTGCCCACTCCTGACAATTAGTCTTTGATCAAACTGAAACCCGGGGACTTTTTGAACCGGGGCGCTCTTTTCAGCCGGCGCGGCGGCCGGTCGCAGGTGCGGCACGTTTATCTTATTTTTAAATTGAACGGATGTAGGTGACATCTCGCTTTATGTTGGCCGTTTATTAGGAGCCAACGGTTCCGAGCCGGCGGCACAGACCGAGCTATTTAGCCGGCAGATGCGTTCCGGTAAATTGAACGGCGGTCGGAGGAAATCGCCAGGTCGTGCCGTGACTTTGCTCGTTCCGAAACTGGGGTGAAAGCAACGCTTAAACGCCTCCGTTTAGTCGGTAATTTTTCCAGGAAAACCGTCCCGCGGACAAGTCGGCGCATTAGGCGACTTCACCGAGGTCCGTCAGAAAATTTGTGAATTTCTCGAAAGATAATTCTAGAATTGTCGTCGGCAAATTGCAAATGATTTTTTTATTGCGTCGCAATTCTCGCAGTCGACACGGGGACGCTCGCCTGGAAAAATATTCATTTTTCACCGGGGCGGCAATATTTCCGTTTGTATTGGAACAATCGGTGTGCGTTTTGTTCGTATCTTTGCGAATGACAAAGGGTTGGGTGTGACTAAGCGACACGGCGTCGGAGGGTTATTCGCGCGTGTTTCAGAATCGTTGCATTGCGAGGCACGTTTGCGAGGAAGTCGTTACCGGTGTCGTGATCGCGAGCAAAAAGAATCAAGTGCTCTATCGGCCTTTAGGAATGCACGAGCGGTGAGGCGGTTGTTGTCGTTCTCGACTTTAAGCACTTACATTATGGATGTATTTTCCTTCGAATGCATTCGCTCGAAGCTCTTTACAGGACAATAAACCGAAATAATATTCATTTTTACGGACGCACGTATTCAGTGAATATCCCCTAGATGCGATGATTTATGGGCTTCGCCCGTGACTTCTGAGTTTGCAGGCTAATATGCATGTTTTATTTAAGTAGCGAGGTAGTAATAAATTATATTAAAGTGTCATTCTGTTTGTGATAGGTATATATTTTTCTGACAGTTCACTGCTTTTGCATAAACACAATGATCTGCTGACGAGATGTTATTTTATGATTGTCAAATCACAAAATCAAAACATAGTTTGAACATTTTTCTTACGGTGCTAATTAATAGAGATATATTACGGAGAAAATAAAAAAACGTTGAACCGTATATTATAGCGACTAAATATGAGAACAGCTTGAAATCGAACGTCAAGCAATTTTCTAACAGGTTTCATTTCAATTGACTGCAAATAAAGTCTAATTTTGCATGAAATTATGTCTGCACATCCGAGGGGACTGTCATTGTTCATACTGCGTTTCACATACTCCGTGTGAGCTAATAAAATGAGTTTCAATTTGATAAATAATTTCATGTGAAAATTGGAAATAATAACAGGAATAAAACAGAGGCGCTGATTGCCATCAACACATTTCGGAATAATACAACAGATACAAAATAAATCAGCAGTGTTTTATCCATATGATCATTAAATACGGGTGAAATTGTACGGGATTTGGGCTTCTCTTCGTTGGGTTACAATGGATGAATGGATGGATTACATTTTTTTTAGGAACCGTTTACTTTCCACTTACTAACATATATGGAGTATTTCATTTGCTGGGCACGTTCTAACATTTGATTATAAAATTTGACAAGAATTTCAATACGAAATTTACATAGAAAACAAAACAAGAATTGTCTCATATCAGTCGCATTCCAAAAAAACCCTTAAATTTATTTATTACTTCATATTTTATTTACAGTACATTACCAATTTAAATATCTTTTGAAATCGAATAAATTAACTCTGTTAAGAATAAAGCGCTTTTTCATCTCGAGTCAAATCACAGTTTAAGTCTCTTAGCGTTTTCTCACTACCGGTGTTGATGGGGAGAAAGAGGACAACGTCGTTCACAAAACGGAAGTAACTTAACCCTTTTCAGCAGTCGTTAACGCGACTCTGTACTCATGGGACGGGATTTTAAATACCCTCTTGAAATGGAAATGGTCATGAATAATTTGGGTTCCAGTATATCACCCTGCGGTACCCCTCCTTTCTTTCGACCCGTGGAAATGAGAATTGATGTCTAAATACTTCAAGATAAGCTGGTATATATTACACGGTTTTGTTGTGTTCTGCAAATTATACTTAAATAATACAGAAAGTATTTAAAACCTCGATGATATATGTTATCAAACATGTTATAAAAATTACATATTAACGATTAATTATACACTTTATACAATAGTACGGTTATTTAAAACAAAAATCGTTCATTCATCAAACAATATAGTGGACGTTTTCAAATTTATCGGGCGCAATATTCAACATTATGATGAAAATGATATTGCTAAAGCTTTAGCCTTGTTTCATACCTTTAAAATGTTTTATGAGAATAAGTAATATGTTTCGACAACATTACCCGCTTGCTTTAGTGTTCATAAAACGCGTGTACCTAGCAAATTTCCTTTATACCCGTAGCAACTAAGTAATAACTTTTAGCGGCACGTACGCGTTTAAATTAAAACGTATCATTGCGTAAACTGCTGAAACCTTAAGCAAGGCTTTCGAGACTTAATTAAATCATACAATATGATGTGGAATATGAATTTAAAATTTATTTCACGTTAGCTATACGCTACGCGTTTTGAGAAAATTCTACAGTGTGTGTATGACATATGTAACTATGTCCAATTTATAGATTAAAATGAGTAAATCGTCGAATTATGTTACCGTATCTAACAACGATATTTGGAATGTTTAAAGAAAGGACACGGAAATCAACGAAACGTCATTAACAATAACGATTGCTTTAAGTGTGGCTGGCGAACCTCGCGACATCTCAAAATCCATTAAGACCCTCACGCAGCAACCCGACACACTCCGTCCCCGCTCTTTAATCATATCCATCTGAGCATTCCTCAGCCCAGTAAACAATGCTGGCTGACAACTCGCGAAACAAATGATTCAAGTGATAAATTGCCGACTCGAAGAGAAATAACTATGTTCATTCCCTTCTTTTGTCCGATTGATTACAGATAATTCCGACTTCCGTCAGAAATAGAAAATTGCCTTCCGCCCGGCTCCCGCTTAACATCCACCGAATTACGTACATAGGTAATGTTTTCGCAGCCTCGCCCCGTAAACGGATCTCATTAGGTTTCTATCGATTCTCTACGTGTTACAAAAGTTCACGTTTGAACCCCCGGTTCTGGCGAAAAATTTGTAAATGGTCTCAGCGTGACGATTTCTTGAACACTTCTTGAACATTTCCTGAATACTTCTTGAACATTTCTTGAACACTTCTTGAAAATTTCCTGAACACCAGGATTACGACGATATCAGAAGAATATTGTTTTCTTGAAGTGTGAAAGTATTGTTACTGTACAGTAATGGAAGAAAATTATTTCATAAAACCTGAGGATAGTTATTGTTAGTACCTATGCAACGTGAACAAAGGATACCCGTTCTTTACATTTTACAATATTGCGAACCAAGAAACTGCGAACTCAATAATTCTGAGCAAACACAATAATTTCAAGTTCTTTCTCCCATTTCGAATGGCCGGGACTGCAAGAAAATGCATATAAGCGCTGCTAGAATTCGCAGTTCAGTATTTCACGTAACGCCTGTAACTCGGACGGGAGTACGCTTAAATATATACTCGAGCCAAGTTTCCCGCTAAAGAGTTTTAAATCTTAAACGTTATACAGCTTTACTCGGGAATGTTAACATCGTACATGAATGATGGAGTGCCGCTCGTTCAAACATTGCCAACATTGAAAAATACACTTTGCGTTCTAACAGATATTCATGTGCTCAGCGGAAGAGGATTTCGCGGGTCGCAACTCGTAAAGCTTCAAGTGCACGATGTTGTAGATTTATTAGCCAATGAAAACGACCGATTTAATTAGTGAAACAAGTCGGGGCGATGGAATACGGATGAGCCGGTTCGCGGCGCGCGTGACGATGTGTCGTTTTGTGGATGCAATTTCTTTGGATCCGACGTTGAATTATAGTTTATTGCTTTATGTGCGAATTTAGCAAGATATATGTAGTGTAGCGATTTCTGCAACTAATAAGGAACGCTTTGAAAATGGTACATTTTCATGTCTTCTCTTTTCGTAAGATAGGTTAGATATAGAAGCGATATGATTAAAATAAAATCTGAACCAGAACATTTGTTGAGAGAAACGTTTTGGAACGATCAAATCATGATTCCGATCTTGAATTTTATAAGGCGGTAGCCAACTACAATAAAAAGAAATAAACGATAATAACATAACATTTTATAAAGGACATTACTGTTAAACATTTGCTTAAACGTACGAGTGCGATATCGCTATTTTCACGTGCTTTTGGCGCGGTTTCAGAGGAATTGGAGCGAGATGGGTTTAAAAGTTCGGGACTTATTGCCGAGATGTTAATCGATTTTTAAACCTATTTTATGGAACAGAAGCACTGAAAGAACATGCAGTTCATCCTTTTTCGGGTATAATCCAAGCAATGCCTCATTAAAGATTTCATGTGCGTAAAGAAAAATTGAATACCTATAGCCCTTAACTTTAATCATAGCTGATAAGTCCTAATTTAGGGGAATATTTAATACTTAAAGTGTGTTATTTTAACAGTTGCGCGGTTAATTGCCATAATATACAGCCACATGGAGTACTATTTCGGAACGGTACGCAAATATGCGGTATTGGGAACACCGATTAGAAATCATTAACGGAGGCTCAATCACGGGATAATTTAATTAACCATTTCCCTGAACTACTGATATGGTGATTAATTAAAGCCGTTGGAACTACACAACAAAGCAAAACCTCTGTACTACATACAGAACTGTTTAATAAACGTGAAACAGTAGACAAGTAAGTAGTTCGTGCAAATCTTTCTAAAACAAAACTGTATTTTTAAATTAAAAATACGACTGACTTTGTACAAGCAGACCATATTACACCATAGTCGGGATAATGGGAGTAGAAGTGAGAATTTTTTCGCACTAAAAACTTTTTAATTCACGCCCTAACTTATACCACTTCTTTCTCGAGAAAAAGTAAAGATAATATGTATGATGCTACTTAACCGTGTTCATTGTTGTAGACCATACAATGAATGTGGCGAGACTTTTGTCTTATAAAATGAATTTCTGAGACATTTCGAATGGAAGTTTTAAATTAAAATTTTTGAGACAAACATTGAATACACGTAGAACGTCAAATATATTTCTTTTAAGACGTATCCGAAAGCTCGTCTTTGGAAAAGCAGCTGATAAAAATAAATTCGGTAATAAAACTGATCCCGAACAAGGCGCAATGGCTAGTTAAAGAAAAGAAACGAGTGGGGAGAGAGGAGTTTAAAGGATCAGTCACAAATTCATGGTGTATATAGCATCCCTTAGACCTTCGAGTACTATTAACTTACATACACTATTTGTTTTACTTTTAACACGCTTAGGCCACGCTACTAAAATGAAAATAACATGTGTAAAGGAACATAAAAGTCTCCAAATACAAATACAGTGCTTACAATGCTGGATCCGTAATATTTCTCACCAAGTCTGTTCGGGCCATAAGGGAGCAAGCTTCCAATATTTCAAGGACTAGTCCATATAATTTCTTTTTGATGCCGAAATAAATCCGCTTTGGGGAAGTTAAATTACGTGTGGTGAGAGCGTCGTATCGCGATCCTATCGAGTGCGAAATAAATCCGCGGGACTCGGCTGCGGCCATATTGGATTGCCGGGAAAGTATTCTCTTAAGTTTCATTAAGCGATCCGAGAGATGCGTTCGGAGATACGGCGTCTAACTGCCGAATAAATCGCTATAGAATCCTGGGGAACTTTGGACACACTTGATTTACTTGAGGCGAATCTGCGAAAGACATCGAAAACTGCTCGAATTAAAGTCTATCGCGAGGCTGACGAAGGAACTTTCGTATAAATGTTTTCCTATCGCGACCGGTCGCTTCCAGTGACTGAATAGTTCCATTGTTTGGAACACTGTCATGGAACACTGTCTTTTGCTTTGTCTTGTTTACTTCTAATACATTTCGTGGACTTTCTAAAATGTTTTTCTGTTCGAACAATGTGACAGAAGTTTGGCCTTCTGTGTAGCTAGTTACTTCAGTGGTTCGAAACAATACCGTTGGCAATATATTTTTGGTTTTGCGATGGAGCAAAACTTTTAAACAGTATTCATTGATGTGGTTTATTATAAATTGCGTAATTTTACTAGGTCAGACGTTACTTGTCCCAATAATTTTGGCCAATCAATTCATGAGGCCACTCCGGTGACATAAACGAGGAGATAAATTGATATCAATATTACGAATGAGGATGCCGATGATAGAAAAACGAGTGAATACTTTGTTTTAATATCATAGTGTTGATTTGTTAAATATTGGAGCAGAAATTTAGGTCAATCAACAATGAACGTAATGATATTTTAATGATATTAGTATTCTTTTCAATATACGATATGAATTTACTCACAGTAAACTTTGAATAGGAAACTAGAAACATGGCTACAGTATTAACCCCTAAAATAGCATCCTCGCGAGAATCCCTGATCCCTTAGTCCCTCATTAAGAGGCAACCCTTGGGCCGGAGACTATCGCATGTCGATCGAGATTCGTTACTCAGCTTGTAAATTCGCGTGTCCCGAAGGATGGAAAAAATATTTCTTGCTGCTTGTATGTAAAGATTTACATTTAGACTTAGATTGTAGTCGGATTTTACCGTTGATTTTGAATTGTGATAAAGTTGTTCACTAACAACGTATTTGCTGATGATTGATTGTTACTCATGTCGATACAAATTACTGTCAGTATTTTGAAATAATAAATATTTGTACATATCGTGATTACATATTGACTGCCTCGTTGGTCGGGCGGTTGCTAGCGCGACTGCCGATCGGGAGGTCCTGGGTTCAAATCCTGGGTTGG